>JAUMHE010000118.1:0-21205 GCA_032359235.1 Enteromius mattozi | reverse complement strand
TTCACTGACTGTAGTGTCTCTCTGGTGTGTGTGAGTGTGTGTGTGTGAGAGAGAGAGAGTGTGTGTGTGTGTGTGTGTCCCTCTCTCTCCCTCTCTCTCTGTGTGTGTGTCTCAGGTGAGCGGCTCTCCTCTGCTGGACAGTGAGATGACTGCTCAGGTGGTGTTTCTGAACCCTCTGCCCTCTCCGCTCAGGAACTGCTCCATCACACTGACCGGCAGCGGTCTGCTCAAACAAACAGAGCAATCCAAGTCAGTCCCAGCTTCATTTCTCATGCACCTTTTCTGTTTTTGTCTTATTCAGATCATTTTATTTTGTTTTTAGTGCATTATTTTTCATTTTATTTCAAAGTTATGTACTTCTAAATTTAATAAATTATGATTACATTTTCAGTAAGCTTTTAAAAAGATTTATTTTAATTCCTTTTTAACAATTTTAACATTTAACAGTTAACATTAAGGTTTAATTTGAAATTATTTACTTTTAATTTAATAAACTCATTTTATAAATTCTAATACTTTAAAAGTATTTATTTTAGTTTTACATTATGATGTTATTTTTTATGTTGTACATGCATTTTTTTATGTTGTATTTTGATTGTTTTTGTCTTTTTAAAGTTATTTACTTTTAATTTAATAAATACATTTCTAGTATTTTTAAAAGACTTTCAAATTTAGACATTTTATAATTTGGTTAATTTTCTATTTATTTTATTTTGAAATGAATAAGTTGTGATTAACCATCGGTTCCACTTTCAGAACGTAGACCTAAAATGGCATTTCCACATGAAATGGTTCTAAGTGTTGAATGGTTTGGAGCACAGACTTTTGTGTTGTTGTCTTGCAGCACCGTGGAGCTCAGCCCGGGTCAGAGAATCACGCTGGAGGTCACCTTCAAGCCCTACAGAGTCGGACCCAAGAAACTGGTGGCTAACTTCGACAGCTCCACCTTCAGAGATATTAAAGTCAGCGTGGACATCAACGTGCGTCCGTCTCTGAACAGCTTCCTCAGATTCAGCCGATAGAAGATCAGACCCATACACCCCTGCAGCTTTATTTATCACGCAGAAGAAAGAATTATCATCATCAGCGCTCATGTCTTCACCTGTTTACTCAGAATAAACAAACATTTACAGCAAAAGGTCTCTGTTGATTTAATAAAGGAGGTTTTCAGAGATTACATGTTATGAATAATGTGAAAACATCAGTAAATATTACTGCTGTCAAACAATTGATCAAAAATAAACGTTTTGTTTACATATGTATGTGTGCTGTTTATTTATTATATATATATATATATATATATATATAAATACACACACATATATTTTGAAATGTATATACATATATTTATATTTTAGATTATATATAAATGTTTTATAAACATTTTTCTTAAATATACACATGCATGTGTTTGTATTTATATATATATAAAAATATATTAATTATATAAATTAGATTTAAATTAATATTTTGAATGTGATTAATTGGAATTAATCATTAGATAGCACTACTTATATATATATATAAATACACATGCATGCATACAGTTCAGAAAAATAGGTTGTGTTTATATATTAAATAAATGTATTTAAATTATATGAATATAAATATAGTCAAATATTTTCAAAATATATATTGTTATGTGTGTATTTATATATGAGATTAATTGTTTGACAGCACTACTAAACATGCCGAATAAAGTCATTATATGAGAGGCCAAGCGTCTGTGATGGTTCAGAAAGATGGACTGGGGAAGTCAGGCACGGTTCTGCTGAAGCCCATCTGTGAGACGTTCTTCTACGAGAAGGAGGAGAGCGCTGATCCTGGTTTAACGCTACGAGCCGCAGTCGAGCAGGGAACGAATCTTCTCCAGGTTGTGTTCGACAGCGCTGCTCAGAAACTCTACCCAGGACACATCAGCCTCTGCACAGACATGACTGGACCTGATTGAGACACACATCACATGAGGAGGGGAAGACAAGCCTTTGACACACACGACAAACCTCATACCATTCATTCTGATTAAAATATATTTTAAATACACCCTAAATATATCTTATAATATATAAAACTCAAATATATTTTTCAAATGTAAAATATTTCTCCCTCATACACCAGAATATATTTCAAAATGTGCTTAACAGGGGTCAATAAAACATTTTCAAACCTGCAGTAGCCTACATTTAGGATTATTTATTTTTAATAAGGTTTATTAATTACACAAAGGTTTTGTATGTCATTTTGTATATGAATCTCATTGAAATATATGGAGGACAAAAGATAGTTTTTAAAAAAAAAATACGGCCCTTCAAAGTTTGGGATCAGTAAGATTCTTAATGTTTTTTAAAGAAGTCTCTTCTGTTCATCAAAACTGCATTTATTTGATCACAGATACAAAAACAGCAGTAAAATTGTGAAATATTATTAGGATTTAAAATAACAGTTTTCTATTTAAATATACTTTAAAATATAATTTTTTACAGCGATGAACTGCTAAATTTTACTGTATTTTTGATCAAATAAATTCAGTCTCCATGAGCAGAAGAGACTTCTTTCAAAAACATTCAAAATCTTATTGACCCCAAACTTTCGGCTGGCAGTATACACTTGTAGAATATATATATTTTCATATACACAGTGAAACTTTTCAGGAAATGTATTTTTGGTCATTCTGTGTATATTTAAAAATATATATTTTTAGGCATATGAGTGGTGTGGGAAAAATGATGAAGGGTGGAAGAAAGGAACGGAAATGTGTGACTGTGCAAAACACTAATAATAATAATTATAACGTTTTCTCTTTTTAACAGCATTCAGTTCTCATGTTCAGGCAGACTAGTGATTATCTGACTAAACCAGCGTCTTACCTGGTGATCTCCAGCACTTTCTTCAGCACACACGCCAGTTTACACACCTACAACCGAGAATAGCGTCATTCATGAGCAGCGGAGAGATTACAGCACACACACACACACACACACACACACATTTGTCTTAACAGTGCTTGATTTAAAAGGAAATTATATTGTACAAAGCAACTGTAAAAAGCATTAATGAGGGCAAAAATGCCACCAAAATAAACAAAACCCACAATATTTAAGATCGAGGACAAGAAACGCCCTTCACAGTTCAGCTAGATCCAGCTTTATTATACTCCAGCTCTCAAAGATAGCAGTGGGATGTGAGAGGAATATAAAGTGTCAGATTTTCAGCAGATCTCGGTGCTGCATCACACACAGCGTTGGAACTAATCAAACTACACTTCAGTATTGAATTTATTCTCAGTCTGAATAACCATTTTGTACTGAAATGTAATAAATACAATTATTTTCTAATCTGTAAAAAAAAATCAATTAATTCATAAACAGCTCTTAGAATATTTAGTCTGTCAGAATATGCTTCTTCCCCACAAAAAAACCTCTATTAATCGACATTAATAATCAATAATCAACAGTAATGATTTGATCATGATATTAAAGTCTCATCATCTAATGAGTTCCTGTTTTTTTCTATTATAGGCTATTAATATGCAGTTTGTTCAGCACATAGATGCACACGAGCAGCATCATATAATTCTGCACGTGTGTATGTATTTAGTCTTTTGCAGCATAAAGACAGATTTAGTTGATAGTAAAAGGATCTGATAGCAAAAACATCACAGATCAATTAAAAAGGGTAAACATATGAAATGCTTTTGGAAATGAATGTATTTAGCAAACATTGGCCTGTAAGGGAAGAGTTCATGTCTGCGGCTGAGAAACTGTAAATACCTCACTAGTTCAGTCATGATCTTCAGTAAATCCAAACCGGACGCCCACGACTCACCTGTTCATGCTGACTAATGACTGGCACACCTGAGATCACTGACGCGGGCGTGTGTGTGTGATATACTCACGTTGATCTCGACGGCCGGGCGCTCCAAGGGGGGGTAGAGACTGAGGGCGAGGTCATCAACGCTAACGACACACAACACAACCCTCGTCAGTATCATCACACTCTGATATGAAGAAGGTTTGGCTGGGTGGTGATGTTTGGTGTGGCATGACTTCAACGACACGGAGAAAGTGTGTTTGTTTGTACTTGTTTTGGACCAGATGTCCTCACTTCTATTGTGAAAGAGTTCGAGGACATTTGACTGCTCCTCACCAGTTCAACAAGCTGATAAATCAGCCAGAAGATAAACATGTTTCTATGATGGATAAGGTGTTGGTTATATCAATGTCCACACTAATGTGTGTGTGTGTGTGTGTGTTTAAGATGAAACCGGTTTGATTATCAACGAATGGAAATAACTTTTACCAATGTTCACACTCCCATTCAAAAGGCTCTCTTCTGCTCAAGGCTGCATTTATTTGATCAAAAATACAATAAAAACTGTAAAATATTATTACAGTTTAAAGCAGCTGTTTTCTGTGTGAATCTGTGTTAAAGTGTAATGTATTTCTGTGATGTTCAGCTGTATTTTCAGCATCATTACTCCAGTCTTCAGTGTCACATGATCTTCAGAAATCATAATAATGTGCAAACAATGCAAATTATTACAGAATATAGAATATTATTAAATGTATTTTTCATCTATATTTAAACATATATTTCATCAAGAATAATATTATTAATATATTTCATAATTTGATAAAATATAATATCAATTATTTTTCATTATTAAAACCAATAGAATAGAATAGAATAGAATAGACAAAATCTGATTTGGATAAAAGTTTTCTTTTATAGTGTTAGAGTTAAAAAGCAGTCATTTGAACTAGATTTATAAAATAAAAACTTAAAACATGATCCTTCAGAAATCATTCTAATATACTGATTTATTTCTTAAGAAACATTTCTGATTATTCTCAAAACAGTTGTGCTCCTCAGTATTTCTGTTCAAAAGAACAACATTTATTTGAAATAGAAATCTACTGTAATGTTATAAATGTTATTTTTGATCAATTTAATGTGTCCTTGATGAATAAAAGCAGTTATTTCTTTAAGAAACATACTCCAGTCTATTGAATGATAGTGTGTTTCATCTAAACGATTGAAAACACTTCACTGTGAATGGCAGGAGTTCACACTTCAATATAACACTTCCATTAATGTAGAATTCTAATAGATCTATTCTTCAGTGTCAAGTCGTGTTGTATAGTACAGGACTGGACGCACCTGGGGCTGATGTCTTGAGCAGCGTCTGCGAGGTCGTCCAGCTGGGAGATGTGCTGTTCTCGCTCCGGTTTGCCGTTGTTTCTGACGGCTGAGGAGAGTTTGCGTAGACTCGCTCCGGACGCCTTCATCAGGCCCTGACACTGAGCGATCAGCTGCCGGTCAGACTCTGACCAGTACGTGTCCTGATTACCACGGCCCTCTGCTTCATCATCATCATCATCATCATCATCCAGCACGTCTCTGAACGGGTCCTGAGCCTCGGCCAGAGCCTCCAGAGAGAAGAACACCCTCTCATTTAATCACTTTACTCTTATTCTTAATGCAATTTAATTAGTTACTTCTAATGCAAGAAATCATAAATTCTGCCCAATTCTTAGTATTAATAAGCAGGAGTATATTGAGGGAAAAATCAGTTAATTGGATCCTAATCTAAAGTGTGACCATAACAATCCATGCAGTTACTCAAAAGAATTAAAAATATCATTTCATGTCTATCCTTGTATCGTTACCTCATCGAGGTTGATATTAGAGAGTAATTAGTAATTATTGTGTTATTATAAGTATTATTATAAGTATTATTATTAATATTTTTATAACAGACAAGAACTATATTCAGTGGCTTTTCTTAGTGATATTTAGTGACAGTTTATCAGGAAGTGATTATTTTGTTCTCTTTGACTCGTCGGATGGAAACGGTGCTTTATGCCATATTTCCAGTTAAATTCACATGAAAATATAGCTACTGAGACAAACCCCACAGACAGCTGATGAAGATCACAACAACAGATATATTTAAAAACAATCTTTATTTGGCGCTCTAAATGATCTCTGACCTGCTCCATCTCCTCCAAGGCATCTTTCACCAAACCAACACATGATGTCAAGACGCTCAACACGGCACTGCGGTTATCTGTGAGGAAAAACACCAGGAGGACATAAGAACACACTTTACAACAAAATCAGATGTTCATTCTACTGTAAATCCAGCCAAACTGGTGCAGCATCAGACAGCCACTGATTCAGATCATTATCAGAAGCCACAAATCTTTCTTGTCTTTCGGTTCTGTGTTATTCCAGAGGTGAACTACTCTAGTACTAGTTAGTAGCCGTCAAACCTTTGGGCAGCTGGTTGAACTGGTCACACGCGGCCCAGACGCCTCCGGTGGACACCAGCTGCTCCTGTGAGAGACTGAGGAGAACACATCACGCTAATCACTGACCTCTCTCGTACACCGGGTACAGGACACGTGTAAATATAAGAACCTTTCTCCAGGAGAGGAGAGAATGACCTCCAGCAGCTGAGCGAGTCCATCCAGCACCTCGGCCGTGGCGTCTCTGACCACCTTCCTCAGAGACACTCCTGCAGAACACAACACACTACAGGCACTCCAGACGTCTTGAGAAACAGCAGCAAGATTCAAGAAGCTTTACTGTCACAACTTAAAGTGAAGTGAAATGTCAGATCTATCAAGAAGATCAGGATCTCCTCATGATCGTAAACAACTACCTTCTCACGCATCTAAAATATGATGTATTCTAAAAAATAGTAGTTACACTAGCAGTTAAAAGCTTTTGAATTAAGAAGTCTCTTCTTGTCACCAAGCCTGCATTTATTTAATCTAAAGTACAGCAACAAATATTTTTACAATTTAAATGAACTTTTATTTGAATATATTTAAAAATGTCATTTATTCCAGTGATTTCAAAGCTGTCGTTGTATTTAGTATATTACTGCAGTCCCAAGATCCTTCAGAAATCATTCTAATATCTTGATTAGCTGCTCAAAACATTTATTAGTAATATTATTATTATTATTATTACGTTGTTGAAAACAAATGAGCAGATGTTTTCAGGTTTCTTTGAGGAATAGAAAGTTCAGAAGAATGCATTAATCTGAAATAGAAATTATTTGTAACATTATACATGTCTTCATTTTGATCCATTTCATATAAATTATACTGTAAAATAAAAAATATAATAAGAATCCTAATAAGAATGTCTTCAACTGCCTTAGATATTGATGATGATAATAATAAGTGTTTTCTTGAGCAGATATTAGAATGATTTGTGAGCATCATGAGCCTGGAGTAATGACGCTGTAAATTCAGCTTTAAAATCACGGAAATCAATCGCATTTTCAAATATATTCAAATAGAAAGCAGTTATTTTAAACAGTAAAAATATTTCAAAATTCTACAGTGTTTTCTGTATTTTAGATCAAATAAATGCAGGCCTGGTGAGCAGAGGACTTCTTTAAAACCTTCAAATTCCCAAACCTTTGGACTGGTAGTGTAGGGAAGGGAACTTTAGTTCATAGAGATAGATATTAACCAGCTGGTTACAGTGCTTTAGTGGTCATGTCATAGTTACCTTGGCTCTTTGGTAACCAAAAATAAACCGTAGTCAACGTCAGCACGCTCTTCTGAACAGATTCGGCTATTTTCACACAACCCTGGAGCGAGGAGAACCAGAACAACACCGTTACAGCACAGCACTGCATGACTGCTGTGTTCATATTCTGTAGGGGTCAAAGGTCAGCACCTCTTCTGACGGCAGCGGCGGCTTCGAGAACATCACGCTGAGTTTCGTTGCTTCTCGAGACACTGATTTAACAGCTTCATCTGTGAAGAGAGACAAACACGAGTGAGTCCTTCTGAAGACAAACCATATTCAGATGAAAAACAGTCATCATAAACACTGAACTCATAATCTCCCAGAAGTTTGACAAGCTGAACGTCCCGCTGCATTCATTCCACTCTCCATCTGAGATCATAAAACACACAGAAAACACTGAGAGCCCAACATTACAGCCAAAGTGTGTCTGTTTAACATACAAGAGTATCTTAACGTGTTCACAGCAGGAATAACAAACACTGTAGAACAACTTCAGCCTGAGATTTTCACGACAACTCTAGCGATCTTTAGTTTTTTTAACAGGTCACAGTTTTACACTTTCATCATGGAGTTAAACGACAGTAAATATCGGTCAACATCATGACTAGAACACTAACTACCGGCTGTTAGCAGCACACAGGAAGTAAACACATAAACACAGTCAGTAAGTTTAACTGTTTGTGTGAGAGTTTGTTTGTTTGTTTGTGTGAGAGATTGGCGGGTTTATGTTGTTTACACTGTTAGCCGTTAGCTGTTAGCCCTTAGCGTCACACAAACACCGCTAAACGCTGTCGTTAAATAACGGGACAGGATCCCATCGTACCTCTCACTCGATCCCTGCTGCATTTCACGGAGTTACAGAGGTTTCGTAACGGAAGGAGAGCGTCTGGACGAGAATTATCGGCGCTCATGACTCGGCTCGCGACAGTCTCGCGGATCCCCGGAACGAATGTCAAGCGGAACGGAAGATCGTGGGAGCGTTTTCGCCGGAAGGATTCTGTGCTGCACCGTACGGGTTATCTGAGAAACATTTGAAATAAAATTCTACAATTAAAAATATAAATAAAAACAACGTTCTGCACTTTTTGAAGATATTTAGAGCTTCGTGCAACAACTGATCCAAAGTACAGCAAAAACAATACATTAAATATTTTTACTATTTAAATTTTTATATTTAAGCGTATTTTTAAAATATCAAGCCATGATCTTTCAGAAATCATTCTAACATTATTTGCTGCTTAAAAAATATTTATTATTATATAATAACAACTGTTTTCTGGTTTCTATGATGAATTGCAGTACCGCATTTATCTGAAATATCTTCTGTAACATTATAACTGTCTTTATCATCACTATTAATTAATTTAATTTAATTGACCTATTTGAACATATTTGTTTGCATTTTAGTGTTATTTAAATATTATAAATAATTAAATAATAAAATGATATGATGTATAATGATTTTTGTGTGTGTGTGTGTTTACACCTGAATATGCTGTTTATAATTATTAAATAATAGTCTGAGTGAAATAAAGACACTGTCAGTGTTCGCTTCAGGAGTGGTTTGGACGCCAGGTGGCGCTCGACGACAACTAAACCAGTTTATCTGCTGATTTAACTTCACATCCTAGTCTGGGAAATGATTTCATTCAGTCAAAAGTGACTAAAAACTACCATGGCATCTTTATGGGTCTTCAAGCATGATGCTAACCTCATTCCATGGTATTCTAAAGAAGATCTGATCTATATTTTCCTGTTCTTCACTGTTGAGCTGCTTTAAAACAATCTCTATCACACACAATGCTGTAGAAACACGTGACTTGAGGCTCTGAGCTGGATTTCTGTTCATGGAAACATGGAATTATTTTCTGTGAATTGTTCATATTTCATGGTAACGGCTGAGAAATAAGATCCCAGAAGACACCTGCACCTGTCCTGACGCTGAACTCTATCTTCAGCTCTCCCTGACTCTTCAGATGAGTTCAAAGAGCATTGACAAACATCTGCAGAAGGTTATCAGTGAATGTGTTCCAAGAGCTCCTCATTAAGAAGTGTTCCAGCACTTATCTGCTCTTCTGTGCCAGTCAGAACTGAATCTCTCAATGAAGTATGGCGAAACCTCCTGCTTTTGTTAATTATCAACAGAATCCGAGCCTCTAGACAGTCTGTTTAATTATTTATGTGACAGAAAGGGTGTTTTTCATTGTGTATAAACTGTTGTTCATGATTTCTGATGGGAAACCTTTATTTTGCATGTTTTTTAACCTCATTTTTATGCACGGCAGCGACAGGAACTAAACGTTTGCTCTCCAGTAGTCAAGATATCCACTGTCTTCAAAGACACCCAGCACAATCTTAATCTTTTCACTTATCATTAATAAGAACTATTTATTTTTCCTTTTAGACCCTAATGTGTTCAGTATGTAGGACTGTGTGTTCTCTACGACACATTCATCTGAATGAGAGAGTGATTGACAGCTGTTCATCGACTGTATTTATCACAGCTTATCAGGTGTTGTTGAGAAAGGCCGAGTTAAAGCCATCCAGTCATTATCTTCGGTGTCTCTTTGTGTGACTTGAGGTTGAGCTTCAGAGGGTCTTTAACCAAAACAAGCACAAGTCTTGAGATAAGCGTGTCACGTCCTCTTCTTGTCCTGTTCTTCATGTGTTGATGTGTTTGTTTTCGTCTTCTGACAGCTCACACACATGCCTTCACATACGTCTGTTTTATGTTCTTGTTTTTAATGGAAGCAGAATAAAGGCCAAACTGCATCAAACACAGTCAAACCTCTCCATTATAAACTTCTCTTAAAGTTACAAACACATTTTATTCAGTAACATTTGCTCACAATACCACAAAAACATTCATTTTCTCGAATCTTGTAAGAATTTAAATATACAAGGCCTAGGTGTTCCAGAAATTCAGTAGTAATCCCAAAATGTTGCCAAAAAGTTACAACATAACGTTCCCTTAACATTTGCATGAGCATGACATTTGTTTTTGAATAGTGTCTCATAAATGAATTTCTGCTAATGATATTTAGAAGGAAATGATATGGGTGTCAGATGAACCTCTTTGATCATCTGAAATGGATTTATTTGGACACACTGTAACACACTCCAGATTAAACACGTGCTTCCTGAAGATCACTTAACTTTATCTGAACTCTTTAAATGTTCTTCTGATAAGGAAACGACAGACACTGTGTTAAACACAAGCATGATGTCGATGCGCATATATGCATAATTAATCACACGACCATGATTAATGTCTTTACTGAGCGTTGAGTAAGAGTCCAGACGAGCCTCCAGCCCAGCGACCAATCAGCGCGCGAGCCGCGGCGGCGCATGACGTCACCGAGTGATGCTGCAAGTTCAGCTGTTACATCACACCGGAGCGGGTCAAAGGTCGAGTTAGGCTCGGGTCCGATCGAGTATTTTGTGAAAGTGACATGTTTCAATGATTAACTGGAGTTACGGCGGAGTGTGTGTGTGTGTGTGTGTGTGTGAGAAAGAGTGTGTGTGTGTGTGTGTGTGTCTGTCCCTCCTCCTGAGCTCTGTCTGGTATATATAAGACTAAGTGTCCACTCAATGAGCAGAACACTGATGACCCTCCTCATCCTCACTGACTGATGAAGAGCTGCTGAATCAACTCACTTCTATTACACTAAAGGTAAAACTTCTGCTGTATTCTGTTCTCTTATGAATATTATAGATATGGATATTAATATTATTGCTGTACTGTACTGAATTATAATATAATACAACAATACACTGAGTCAGAATGATACATTTCTCTTTTATGCCAAAAATCATTAGGATATTAAGATCATGTTCCATGAAAATATGTTGTACATTTCCTACTGTAAATATATCAGAACTTCATTTCTGATTAGTAATTTGCTCCCTCAGATTCCAGATTTTTAAGTAGTTGCATCTCAGACAGATATTGTCCTTATTTTTTCTGCTTTCAGATTATGTATGAATCTCAGTTTTGGACTTTTATAACTGGTTTTGTGCTCCAGAGTCACATATAATTCTTCATCCTAAAGCTGGTGTGTGTTTGTGCTGCAGGCTCGTGTAGGCCCTGGACTCGTCTGTTTTTACCGCGGTAATCTCTCGGTCAGCATCATGCCTCCTCAGCTGCAGTCTCAGAGCCAGGCCGGAGCTCGTGTGCTTCAGGGAGACCTGGCGTCTCTGAGCTCGTCTCTGAGAGACTTCATCGAGAGCAGCGTGAAGCTGTGTCAGCCGGACGCTCTGCACATCTGCGACGGCTCTGAGGACGAGAACCGCTCCATGCTGCGTCTCCTTGAGGAGCAGGGAGCCATCAAGAGACTCCGCAAATACAACAACTGGTACGAACCACAGCGGAGAGAAAAATCAGAACTGCAAAGTCATGCTTATAAGGAAAAAACAAGTGCATGATGATTACTGCAGAATAAATCCAGGAATGTAAGGGATATTCTCAAACTGTGAGGAAAAAAGTCACACTGCAGGTGAACAGGGTACAAAAAGTTAACTAATAGTTATCACCTAACTTACCTACTTAATTGATTACATTGATAATTGCAAACATTCTTTGTATTACGTTTTCTAAAATCTTATGTTTAAATATGCAAATGATGCATTATTTAATTAAATATGTGTTAATTTGCATACATTTCTAGAACGAAAATCTAAACACTGGATGAAGTTAGTTTCAAAAAGACCTAAAAAAGACTCAAAAGTTTGTAAAGAGGGAGTTTAGTCGCTCCGTAATTCAGAAAATACTTAGAACAGACAGAAGACAATACATTTTTGGGGGGGAATAAAATGTTGTATATTATCAAGCAAATTCTATATGAACCAGTCCCTCTAAAACCCTTCAGGATATAGACAGGGATAAAAAAACACACAGTTTGGTGTGTGTGAGGACTGCTGAAGTGGAGAGATATGAGAAAAAATGTAATTGAAATCTATTACCACACATAGAGAAAGTGCTATCAAACAAACACTTCACAGTGTCTTTAGGAACAAAAATATTTTATGAAAAACCAAAAAGCCCAAAATCTCAAATTTGACAGGTGCAGTGTCTCCTCTTAAAAAGCTTTTTTTATATTTTACCTTTTTATAGAAACAAGCTTCCATATGATAAAGCAGCTTTGTGGTACCAAAATAATATCTTCTGCTGCAATTTGCATGAAAATGATGATTTTAAACAGCATCTCTTTGGTGCATCATATTTTGATATAGAATCGAACGCAACTTGTTTCAGCTCTTTGTGCAGCTCTTTGATCTATTCGTTCATCTGAAACATTGCTCACGGTGATTATCAGGAACAATTCATCTCCGTTTATTGATGATATCTAAGCTGGACTGGAGTTCGTGCAGCAGTGAAAGGAGATGTTTGTAAATGTTTTATATTGTAAGTGAATGTGAGTAAAGACTGAGCGCTCTGCCGTGTGTTTCTCAGCTGGCTGGCGCGCACAGACCCGAGGGACGTTGCTCGTGTGGAGAGTAAGACGGTGATCGTGACCCCAGAGCGGAGAGACACGGTCCCCTGTCCCCTGGACGCCGGGGTCAGTCAGCTCGGACGCTGGATGTCCCCCGAGGAGTGGGACAAAGCCATGAACCTGCGCTTCCCAGGGTGCATGAAAGGTATTCACACACTGCTGACCAGTTCATTTCACATTCAACACGCTCTAAAACAGCTGCCAGAACACTTCATTACTGTCTCAAATCCAGTTACTCCAGCTGAGATGTTCACCAAACTAACATACAACTGCTTTGATAGTATTTTATTTTTTACACTCAGAATATTTTTCTATCTGTCTCTGGAGCAGAGCAGCTCAGGTGTATCTGTAGAAATACACAACTATACACTGGATGAGTCCACATTATACTTTTTCCTTTTATGACAAAAACCATTAGGATATTTTAAGATATTTTTTATGTAAATATATCAAAACTTCATTTCTGATCAGTAATATGCATTGCTAAGAACATTATTTGAACAACTTTAAAGGTGATTTTCTCAATATTTAGATTTTTTTGCTCCCTCAGATTCCTGATTTTCTAATAGTTGTAGCCAAACATGGAAAGCTCATTTATTCCTCTCAAAAGAATTGACCCTCATGACTGGTTTGTGGTGCAGGGTCACTGTGGAAATCTTAAGTTTAGGAGTTTTGAAAGCATCACGTAAACACCTGCAGACTGGTTTGTGTAGCTCATAAAGTCTTGCTGGTGTCTGTGTCGAAGTGAGAAAAGAATTCATATCATTTGTCAGATCAGATGTGGTCAATGAATGCAGTTTGTAAGAAGATAAATGACCCACAGTTGATCCACAGACACTGATGCTGTGTGTGTGTGTGCAGGTCGTGTGATGTACGTGATCCCGTTCAGCATGGGTCCCGTGGGCTCTCCGCTCTCTAAGATCGGCGTGGAGCTGACCGACTCTCCCTATGTAGTGGTCAGCATGAGGGTCATGACCCGAGTGGGTAAAGCTGTCCTGAGCGCTCTGGGCAGTGGCGAGTTCGTACGCTGTCTTCATTCGGTCGGCTGCCCGCTGCCTCTCAAGAGTACGAGATCCTCAGTACATCACATTTAGTCATTTACCAGACACTTATCTAAACTAATCTAAACCTAATCTTATCTCTATCTAATCAACTGAGGAGAGTAGAAGCAGTCAAAACCAACACAAGAGCAATGATATACAAGTATCAGGAGAAGCAAGGGTTTATATTTATATGTATATCATGTTCTGTGTTTAGAGCCGCTGGTCAATAACTGGCCGTGTAACCCTGATCTGACCCTCATCGCTCACATCCCTGACCAGAGGAGCATCGTGTCGTTCGGCAGCGGATACGGAGGAAACTCACTGCTGGGGAAGAAGTGCTTCGCTCTCAGAATCGCGTCCCGCATCGCTAAAGAGGAGGGCTGGCTGGCCGAACACATGCTGGTCAGTCACTAACACACAGAGTCATCCTGACAGAGAGAAATCAACTCAGCCACAGCTCAGGTCACTCACAGCAGAATCAGTCTGAAATACCAGAGCCAGACAGAACACAGCTGTGCTTCATTTTTACATTAAAAAAAAAGTCTTTTATTATTATTATTACTTTTGTTTAGTGCAAGAATTGAAGTCATTAGCTGCTTTCTGTAAATATTAGAGAAAATGTAAGTAGTACATTAAAATAAATGAAAAATAAAAATTATATATTCATAAATTAATGTATTTGAATATATTTAACTAAATTAAAATAACACACAATACAATTAAATAAGAATAATATAATTGAAATAATTAAATGACTTTTTATAAAGCTAAAAAAAATAAAAAATTAAAATTGCCTGAATCTGCTATTTCTAAAATAAAGGTGGATCGGATCATGCAAAGCAAAATAATATTCATTTCTTGCAAAAACAGTTGTATAAAAAAAGTGTATATATATATCTCAAATGCACTTCAGATAAAAGCATCTGCTAAACACATAAATAAAGTAAAACTCATTAAAATATCTGCAGAAGCTCAATCACTTAAAACTAAAAAGCATGATAATAATTGACTTATTTATTGCATGAAGACTGACTCATATCCACAAATGACTCTGCTGTTGATTCTCTGTCATCCCAAACGAGTCACATAAATGTGTGTTTGTGCAGATCCTGGGCATCACTAACCCGGCCGGACAGAAGAAGTACTTCGCAGCAGCGTTCCCCAGCGCCTGTGGAAAGACCAACCTGGCCATGATGAAGCCGTCTCTGCCCGGCTGGAAGGTGGAGTGTGTCGGAGACGACATCGCCTGGATGAAGTTCGACAAAGAAGGTACAGATGAATGATGCTCAAACACATCACACTGCATCTGAACCCCAACAAACCAGACATCAATGAACAGATTATTTATTCATTTCAAAAACTGCCCCCTGCGACTGGTTTAGTGCTCCTTTAGAGTTCTGTGTGATGTTGAGATGCTCATTCACTGATGTTCTCTGCTCTTGTGTTTGAAGGCAATCTCAGAGCCATCAACCCAGAGAACGGCTTCTTCGGGGTGGCTCCAGGAACCTCCAGCAAGACCAACCCAAACGCCATGGCCACCATCGGCCAGAACACCATCTTCACCAACGTGGCTGAGACCAGCGACGGAGGGGTTTACTGGGAGGGCATGGACGAGGATCTGCCGGCCGGCGTGACGCTGACCTCCTGGAAGAACGGTCTGTGGACGGCAGAGGACGGTAGGTCTGGTCTCAGAGCTCCTTCACGTCTCCCGCTGCTGCGCTCTTCTCCTCACGTTCTCTGTCTGTCTCCTCAGGAGAACCCTGCGCTCATCCTAACTCACGCTTCTGTACGCCGGCCGCTCAGTGCCCCATCATCGACCCTCAGTGGGAGTCTCCGGAGGGCGTCCCCATCGAGGCGGTGATCTTCGGGGGCCGGCGTCCTCAGGGGGTCCCTCTGGTCTACGAGGCCCTCAGCTGGGCTCACGGGGTGTTTGTGGGAGCCGCCATGAGATCCGAAGCCACGGCAGCCGCCGAACACAAAGGTCAGGAGGTCACAGGGTTCTTCATTAACTACTGACAGCTCAGAGCTCACATTATTACACTTACTTTTCAAATAGTTGTGTTTAACAAAATTTCACTGATCTGAGAACTGAAATGAACAAATCACTTATATATATTTTTCGAGAGATATATAAAAATTGACAAATATTGTTCCTGTAGCATATTATAAATATGCATATTAAAATATAAAAAATGTTGTTTCTATAGCATGTTATATTATAAACATGCATAAAAATGTATTGCAATATTACAACAAACTTATTGCAAAACTTAAAATATATTGTTCTTATAAAAATATAAAAATGTAAAATATTGTTTCTATAGCATGTTATATTATAAATTTGCATATATAGATATTGCAACACTTAAAATGTATTGTTTCTATATATCTAAAACTTAAAAAACTTTGTTTCTATAGCAGTTTATATTATGAATATGCTGTATATACTGTAATATTGCAATAAACTTAAAAATATACTATTTCTATAGGCATATATTATATTATATTTTAGAGTCAACTTTAATTACATTGCTTCTATAGATGTAACCAGTGACTCTAAATGAGGAGTTTTATATCTCTCTCTATTGTTTTTAAATCCACTATATCATTTGCAATGCACCATGGGACTGTAGTTCTTTCCCTCTTTATCTTTTGAGTTCACAGTCTTGGATCTTTCCAAATTTCAAATACTTTTGTGCTTCAAATCAAAGTGTGTGATGCTGGTTGGTTTGGTTCATGACTTTTAATGCTTTAATAAAGACTTTTTTAATCTCTGTGTGGAAAATGAATGTAAAAGTAAAAGTCTGTTATGTGTGTGTCATATTGGAGCAAACAAGTGAATAATAAAAAGCTGGTGTGTGTGTGTTTTTCAGGTAAAGTGATCATGCACGACCCCTTCGCCATGCGTCCGTTCTTCGGCTATAACTTCGGTCAGTATCTGTCTCACTGGCTGAGTATGGAGCAGCGGCCCGGAGCCAGACTGCCCAAGATCTTCCACGTCAACTGGTTCCGTAAGAGTTCGAGCGGACGCTTTCTGTGGCCGGGGTACGGCGAGAACATCCGTGTGCTGGAGTGGATGTTTGACCGGATCGAGGGCCGGGCCGGAGCGGAGCTGAGCGCCGTCGGGTTCATTCCCTCGCCCGGGGCCCTGAACCTCTGTGGCCTGCCGGACCTGGACCTCAGCGAGCTCTTCAGCATCTCAGCAGACTTCTGGAGGCAGGAGGTGGAGGACATCAGAGCGTACTTCCACCGCGAGGTCAACCAGGACCTGCCCAGAGAGATGGAGACACAGCTGGAGCTGCTGGAGAAGAGAGTCGCACATCTGTGACCGGACACATCCTCACATCACTGCAAAATACATTACAATATCGGGACGTTCTTGAATCGAGATGCTTTTACTTGACAAGATATTAATTATTCTTTTTAGAAAATCTATGCTTAAAACAAGAAAAATATCTGCGTGGGTGAAGAAAAATCATCTTGTTTGAAGAATCTAGATATTTACAGCAGAAAACAAGCTGATGATCTGAGTCGGACAGAAGATCTGATGATATCTCTGAGACTGTTTGTTATTGAATTATTGATGTTCACATTTATATTCAGCTGGAGACTTTATAGCTAGTAATAACTTTAAAGAGTTTAACCATTTCATTTTTCTAAACGTCTTAAATTATTTTTGTATTTCTATGATGACTTGTTCTAAGATATTAATAAAGTTATTTAAATGTATGTCCAGTGTTTGTCTCTACTTTATCACAGTGTTACAGGGAATTATTCATATTTTAATGCGGTTATGTGTGAAATAACTTGACTTCTGACAGATTTCAGTCTGAAGAAAGTTTAACAAACAAAGCAGACTCAGAACAGCAGGAAACATGAAGAAGAAAGTAAAGTTAATCCGCGCTTCTACAAATAAAAGCCTTAAGAAAGTCAATCTAAACATCCTTAAATCATTTACTGGAGAAGAAATGAAGATATCAAGTCTAGCTTTCTGAGAAAGTGAATAAAATTCAATTAGATTTTGCTGGATCCATCCTAAATTCATGTGATATTAGTCCATGTCAGTACTATTAAGGACAGATTTGGTGCACAGGGGTCATTTCCCTTCAGAAAGACAGAAACACTTCAGCAGTCGTTAGATATTGAGTATAGCACAAGATAAATACAGCATTAATGAGGCACAATATAACAAACTGTCAGGATGATTCATAAATACACCAATAAACTAACTGAAGAAGAATGCATCCACCAATCAGAGCGTCCCTGACTGAAGGACACGCCCCTCAGGAGATTCAGATCTTCACCAAACAACAGAACAAATGAAGATAATTAACATCAGGAGAAAACTGGTGATAAAATCATATTTCATATTAATGAAGTGTTGAAGGAGCAGATGTTGTGCAGATGTATTATTTGATGTCAGTCAGATCAGCTGAAATGAACAAGTCTTTTATGGACAGAGCCTGTGCTGGTCAACACATTTACAGGAATTGACCAGATGCTTTTATCCAAATCAGTGACAGTATTCATAATATACAACGCCAGCGGTATAGACAACTCAAAGAAGATACAAGACCTTCTCCAAGATTGATTGCAATTTTGTATTTTATTTTATTTCTGTTATTTAATATATTTTTAAAGGCAAAAACTTTAACTCAATACTTGAGCAATGTTTTAATGTTCATGTTTAATGTATATTATTTATACGTTTGTTGGTGGCACTAATTAAAAACAGCTGAAAATGAAATTCTTACATAGTATTTTTGTCTTATTTTCTGGTATAAATATCTAAAACGCTTGAAGCAAGACGCACTTACTTGACACTAAAATGATTTCAAATATTATTCCTTGCTTTCTATAAAAAAGCAAGCATCAAATTTCTGCCAGTGAGTTTATGTTTAGGCTTTGAATTAAGATTTTTTTCTGACCACACTGGCAGATATTTTTGCTAGTTTTAAGCAAAAACTAACAACATTTTGATCTTTTTTATAGAAAATGACAAAATATCTGAAGTCATTTTAGAGTCAGGTAAATGCATGTTGACTCAAGAATGTGTTCCTAGAAAACAAGACAAAAATACCTGGCAGGAGAATCATTTTTTGCAGTGCGGCACATGTATTTGATCATGTTTAATGTGCCGCTCCTGAGGTTCCTGACCTCTGTGTGAAGCTCAGGGTCCGCTGAGGGTCATCCCCGCTGATGTCGGTCACACACATGCGTCACGGTCAGTATTTGCTGTGACACGACGAGCAGCTCAGCAGCAGAAGCACAGACTATCGGCCCGCAGCAGAGCATGCTGGGTAACTGGGGCACGCTCTGAGGCTCGTGTAACGTCAGTACGAGCCGCTGACGCTGCTCTCCAGCTGCTGCCAAACACCAGACTTTCTAGGGAAGCAGAAATATGTTGGATGACGTCCATGATGATGAAGAAACCAGAGCAAAGATCACAGAGTCAGGATTCATTCAGTCATTACATAACCTCTGCTGCAGCTCTGCTCTGCTTCAAATAAAAGAAATCAGCACAAAACCAGAATAAATCATCTCTCCTCTGGTGTCCGGTTTTACCTTCTAGTTAAGTTGGAGCATAAGTATAAGTATAATTGTGCAAGCAGATGTAAAACACATTCACATATATCACTGAGTTTTCATAACTTACTGTCAGAATGGTTTTTAGCTATACTGATGTTTATATTTATGCATATTCTAAGCAATCTGAATAAAAGCATTTTGAAAATAAGATTATTTAATCAAATAGATGCAACATTTTTTGTGTGCAGAAATCGTTGATGTGAGACTCGGATGAAGTGTGTGTGTGTGTGTGTGTTCTGTCAGAGGATGATGAGGAGGTGTTTATCTGTCACAGGTTCAGTGGAGTCTGAGACTGAACAACATGTTTTGCAGCTCTTATCAGACTGATTCTGAGCTCAGAGCAGGAATGAACAGGCTGTTCCTCTCACACTCTTTATTGGATACTAGGGTTTACAGAATTCAGGACGCAACTGTCTTATCGCACCAATAACTGTTTAACAGAGATTTCAACACTCCAGGCCAGTCCAAACTTCTGAATCAAACTCACATGATCAGAACAAACTCCTGCCGTTCACTCTCAACCAAATCAGTTTAACTTCTCTAGAAACGCTAACACAAATATGTTCTTGCTAACATTCCTATTAAGCTAGAAAGAAATTATTTCTGATATTTTTGAATTTAAAAACCTCCAGTTTCTTAAACGTTTAAGTTTTTTTAAAGGACCAAGTCTCATGAAAACACATATCAATAGTACAAGCTGTTCCAAACCTGAACACAAACATTCTATTAATGTTGAAAGAAGGTTTCTTCATAACTGAGAGAGAACACTGCAGACTAAAGACTTCTGCTTTACATGTGTCTTTGTCTCTTGAGCACATGTGCATCAGTTCATGGTGAGTCAGCACATTCACACTCATGATGATGAAGATGAAGATGAAGAGTGGGTGTTAGTAATGGTTAGCAGATGCACATTTATGGCTGAGACTGGATGACTCGAGCTGAAGCGTGTTGCTCAAGAACTGATAGAGAAAGCCCTTTACAAACCAGACTCAACCAGAAACATCAGGATCACCAGAGCTTTACCTGCTAAACCAGTTTAACCATGTTATCTTCCAGAATGATTTATATAATATATAAGATTTTCCTGTAAAAGATACTCGATTAGTCTTAGGACTAGTTAGCATTTAAAAATATATTATATCTCTTTTGCCCTTTTTTTTACTTTAAAACATTTCAATATGCTTTTATTAAGGGTAAATAATTTTTAGTTAATTCTGTATTAAATGATGAAGTGTTGAATTAATTCTTGATCATTTCAGTAAACAGTAATCACATCAGATCAGTTTATTAATGAATCGACTCTAACTAGAGGAATAAAGTCAGGAGTGAATCTCACTATTGATCACAACAAAAATATTTATTATTAATGTAATATATATTATATATTAAAATCTCTATATATTTTACTATATTAATTATTATTATTTTTTTGTACTATTCACTGCTTACCACCTTATTTGAATTATTTTGTATTATGTTAATTATTTTAATTTAATTGCAATTATTTAATTATTTGTTATTGTAATA
>JAUMHE010000117.1:0-12346 GCA_032359235.1 Enteromius mattozi | reverse complement strand
ATAATGTTCAGTGCTTTGCTACAATCTGTATTGTTAAAAGCGCTATATAAATAAAAGTGACTTGACTTGACTTGAGTTATTGTTACTAGTTAATTCTCACAAATAGTAAGTTGCATCATTATAAAAGTAACTAATTACCAGGGAAAGTAAGTATTGCGTTACTTAAGTAATCAGAATTACCAAGTATGACCGCATATTTATCATGTTGACTGAATTAGGACTGGTGGTGGTGCTTGTTTATCCTTTAATGTTTCTCTGAAAAATGGGGCAAAAAATTATAACATAACAAAACTACTATGAATTCTTCTACTAATAACAATATAAAACGCACTAAGGATTAATGACCTGCTGGGTTCATGAATATTAATCCGGTAGTATGCGTTAGCTCGAATTGATTTGGTGAAATCAAAACAGGAACGATAACAGGTGAGCGCCAGCCAATAAGATTGACATTGGCGCATTAGTCCCGCCCACTACCAGAGAAACCAGCAGTTCTTAAAAGCTACAAATACAACAAAGATTATCGTTTACATGTAGCGCGTCAAGTCTGCATGTTATGAAAGACTCTCTTCCTCTGTATCTTTCTTTGCGTGTGTGAGACAAAGTGACGCAATCTATGCGTCCCCAGTAAGCAAAATTTGTCTGGCCCACCTTTGTGCCATGACCTTGTTAACTTCTGGCCCGGTTCTGGCTGGTCCCCGGCCCAAAACTGGTTCACGCACTTAAAACAGGCACAATTTTTTTTTCTCTGGCCCAGATGCGGCCTGCATACTGTAGAGTGATTATATTATTCTATGCGGCCCAGGTCTGGCCCACACACACAGATTCAGCAAAAAAACTAAAAATATATATACTGAGCCCATGTTTAATTATTGTTGTTTAAACATAAATTAAGTAGTTTTACTTCAGGCTCAAGTTCCCTGGCAACTATAGGAGGCTCCGGAGTTCAGATTCAGAGTCTGAGAAAAGGACATCATGCCAACACTCAGTTTTTTAGTGTAAAGTCGTGTTATTTGCATGCGCATTGATGAGAATGGCTTGGATTTTAAACACATTATATGGTAGGCATATTTTTGCTTGAAATCTTTTTGTTCACTATAAAAATTCTCTAGTGCAGCAGACAGATTAGGCCTCCATTCAAGAGCAAAACACAATGCACATTTTATGGCTTTCTCTTATGTATCTATGCTTTTCCATGTCAGAGCTCCCCCACGGCAATATTACCACAAAATGTTAAAATTCAGATCAAATCAAATGGAGGCACCAGTAACTTATATTTAGCCTATAGCGTAACCAGCTGATAACAAGCAATTACTCATTGAAAAAGATTAATCAGATTTTTAGAAAACTGGAATATTACTCAATATAATTTAATTAACATTATTGTGCGCTGGATACAGATAAATTTTTCTATTAAAACTTACATCATGTCTCCGGACCAACGTATTTCTGACGTTATTATCATCGCAAACTTTCTAACAGAAACCTCTTAACGCTTCTTGACATTTAAAACATCAAACAAAACTAGATTGTGCATTAAATATATTTAATAACTTACCTTTTTGCAGCTGAAGTATTCCTCTGGAGAGCCGCCCGCCGAATGCTCCTCAAGATTTAAAAAGTTAACCATCAAATCTTTCTCTCGTCTGATGTCCTTCACTCTAGGAGTGGCCCGTCTCAGACGAAACAAGCTCAGGCTGAAGGAAGATACTCACAACGAAACAGAGCATGTTCTTGCCGCGCAATCAACGGGAGCTCGCATGAGAGACCAATCACCTCTGAACCTTATTGAAAAGGCCAATGAACCTTGACGTGCACTGATTGCATCCAGCTGCATCTGATCACAGCGTGAGTATAAACAGGACAGGTGGAGTAGTGCATATTAGCTTTTCGCTTCGGAGCCTCGCCTGACCTGAGTCCTGCAGTCTTTGAAAAAAGAGTTCCTGTGGAGTTCATGCTTTCTGTTGACGGAGACGGGAAAAACTCTGGCTGTCAGCAGATCCTGCTGGTTGGCTGTTTTTCTAAAAACGGCTCAGCCTTTGCAACCAGCGAGCAAAAGACTGACACTGAGTGCACAGTTGTGCTGCGAGGTCTCCCCTGGGCAAACCGGGATCGAAAAAGAGCAATTTCTCAAGGCCCTCGAAAGATATGCTCCTGGTATGTCTTTCTGACCGTGCACTTCCGGGTGCGGTAGTTTCCTCACCTCTCTGGACGGACATGATCGCTGCCTCACGTGTCTGGGCCGAGATCACGCTGGGGCAGCGTTTGTGGATGAATCATGCGTTCATTGCGAATGCATGACCATGACTACATTGAGGTCCCGTCTCTCGCTCGCAAGACGGCTCCCCTCGCCGTCTTCCCGCAGCAGATCGTTGAGCCATAAAGGTTTTTCGGCTGCCACGACGAGGCGCTTGGGGAACCTCACGCTGACCACACAGAATGTTCTGCCGGGCATAAAAACCCCGCGGACTTCTGCCCCGTCACGTAGTCCCGTAGTGTTACTGGAGCAGATTGCTTCCCCACGCAGCGGAAGTCGCGGCACGATCACTTGGCCAGGTGATGTCCAAAGTTGTGGTCCAGGTCTAGGAGCATCACCTATGGTCGAACCTGGCTCAGGTGGCAGTCAGCGACAAAGCACGCTTTCTCAACGCTCCCATCTCCCAGGTCGGCCTATTGGCGACACTGTCAAGGACTGGGCCCAGCAGTTCACAAGCAGGCCGAGGTGGCCCTGCACGCCTTGCTGTGCTCAGCCTCCGCCTGCTCGTCACCGAGGGCAGCCCCCTGCAGCTTCAAAACCTCTCCATCCCCACCGAGGCTCAAGAAGCCAACTGGCGGCCTGACGTTGAGCTGGCCGCGGTCAAGTGGTGCCACCCGTGCCTCAGGGACCAGAGAACATCCACAAAGCTGCGAGGCGCCCCTGACATGGGCAGCCTGGAGGTGTGGGAGTTTGTTTAAAAAAAAAAAATAGCAGCTCTTCACCTCTAGGCCCAGTGCCCCGAGGTCCCTTCCTGAGAGACACCTAAAAATAAAAAACGGCTCCTCGGATTCCGACCCAGAGCCCTACATTGCCGCAGGAACCAGGGAGCAGGTAAGCGCTGCCCAGTGCAGTCAGACTCTTCTCCAGTACGTTTATTCCCCCTCCCCCTTTGTCTGTCCCTCTCTCCGCATCCTTACTAAGCTCGCGGAAATTGCCCTATCTCCCAAAGAAGTGCGGATAGGCATTTGCATTCTCAACTATCTTGGCGACTGGCTCATCGTAGCTCACTCGCGGGATCTGTTATGCGAACACAGGGACCTGGTGCTTTGGCACCTCAGCCATCTGGGCCTTCGGGTCAACCAAGAACAGAGCAAACTCTCCCTAAAAAAAAAAAAATAGGTGCAGAGGATCTCTTTTCTCAGCATGGAGCTGGACTCGGTCGAGATGATTGCCCACCTCACCAACAGAAGAAGTTATTCAGGCACAAGACAGCGGTCCCTCTCAAAACTTTCAGAGGCTCCTGGGGCATATGGCAGCCGCAGTAATGGCGCTCGGCCTGCTTCATATGAGACCGCTTCAGCGTTGGTTACATGATCGAGTCCCAAGATGGGCGTGGCACACTCTGGATTGGCGTTTTCCCGTAGTGTCACTGCCTATTCAGCCCGTGGTCAGACCTTGCCTTCCTATGGACAGGAGTGCCCTAGGATAGGTGTCCAGGCATGTGGTGATTCACACAGATGCCTCCTATACGGGTTGGGGTGCTGTATGCAATGGGCAAGCAGCTTCAGGTCCCTCAAGCACCCGACTGCTATGGCATCAACTGCCTAGAGTTGCTGACAGTGCTCCTCGCACTGCGTCGCTTCCGACCAATGCTGCACCACAAGCACGTCCTCGTCTGCACGGACAACACTGCAAACGTATCATACATCAACCGCCAGGGTGGTCTATGCTCCCGTCGTATATCACAACTCGCCTGCCATCTGCTCCTGTGGAGTCAGACGTGGCTGAAATTGCTGCGCACCATTCACATTCCGGGAGAGCTCAATCGTGCAGCTGACCAGCTCTCACCGCAGCCCACCCACCCCGGAGAATGGCAACTCCACCCCCAGGCAGTCCAGCTGATTTGGAGCCACTCCAGCGAGGCCAAGGTAGATCTCTTCACCTCCCCCGAGTCCTCCCACTGCCGGCTTACTACTCCCTCATCAAGGCCCAAGGAGCCCTCGGCAGGGACGCGCTGGCACACAGCTGGCCGTGATAGATACTATCACTCAGTCTAGAGCTCCCACAGAGATGCCCGATTACAGTAGTGCTTTCTTTCCTGCAAGAGAAGTTGGAGCGCAGGCTGTCCCCTTCAACTCTTAAAGTGAATGTTGTTGCCATCGCAGCGTACCACAATGCAGTGATCCCTTGGAAGCACCAACTGGTCGTGAGGTTCCTCTCAGACCTGAGACCCCGGCCCTGTGCCCAAGGTTCCTACCATGCCCTTCCGCAATCAGGTAGTGAACCTGCAAGCTCTGCCCCAGGAGGAGGCAGACCCGGCCTGAGTTGCTGTGTCCCGAAATATATGTGAACCGCACCCGGAGCTTCGGACGCTCCGAGTAGCTCTTATCTGCTATGGAGCTCAGCAGAAAGGGAATGCTGTCTTCAAACAGAGGTTGGCCCATTGGGTGTAGACGCCGTCTCCCTGGCATATCAAAACCAGGGAGAGCTGTGCCCCTTAGGTGTTAGAGTCATTCCAAAAAAAAAACAAAAAAACGGAGTGTTACTTCATCCTATGCGTTGGCTCACGGCGCCTCTCTAGCAGATATCTGTAGAGCTGCGGGCTGGGCAACACTGAATAACTTCGCAGGGTTTGATAATCCCCGCGTTGAGCCTGTGTCCTCCCGTGTCTTAAGTTAGACATCAGGTGAGCAGAAGGCCGGCTGGTGTCGGCTTGCTGCGCCATTCCTCCTGCCCCGCAGTCAGGACTAGGAGCGGAGCAGTCCCTCGCTGTGGTCTTACTGGGTCTCCTTCACCCAGTAGGTTGTGGCCACATATTTCAAAATCTCCACGGTCAGCCAGAAGGCCGTGTTTCCCTTCATATATCTCTGACTCCACAGATATATTGAATTATTCAAATAGGCAGAAAGTAAAAATAAGCGCTCCGCCCCCTCATTAGGCCCTCAGGGTGTTGGAAGGTTACGTGCAGATCCTTCTGCTGACACATTCGTCCTGCCGGCACGAGGGTCTCTGCGTAATGCGACCTCTGGGTCGTGGCCTTTTCCACGGGTCTGTTCCCATATGTAACGTCGGAATGACTCGACTAAAGGGGAACATCTAGATTACAAAGGTAACCCTCATTCCTTGAAGGAGGGATGGAGACGTTACATCCCCTTGCCACGACCCTGGGTCGTGCTGATGCCGGGCTGAGGCTGGGCTCCTCAGCGAAAAACTAATGTGCACTACTCCACCTGCCCTGTTTATACTCACGCTGTGATCAGATGCAGCTGGATGCAATCAGTGCACGCCAATGTTCATTGGCCTTTTCAATAAGGCTCAGAGGTGATTGGTCTCTCATGCGAGTTCCCATATGTAACGTCTCCATTCCCTCCTTCAGGGAACGAGGGTAACCTAGACGTTTCTTTTGCTCAAATAGCTTATTTCTCAGGTGAGATCAGTCAGTGCGCATGCGCAGTACTAGGTGGACGTCTCAGAATGCTGACAGTTTCTACAGCAACCGGAACTTCTAACGGCAGACTCGTTAATGCGCTGACTTTACAAATCAGTGATTGGCTATTTTGTTTAGAAGGTGGGGCTTCTTGTAATTGATCGGCCATTTTAAGCGTTGCAGTTTTCCCCATTCAAAACTATACGAGTGACACGTCTTGGGTATTCTATAGTCTTTGGTTATTCCTATCACTGGTAGCGGTGTCATATGACAAGCACAAAATATCACATAAACATTCCAAATTAATGATAATTAAAAAAGAAAAAAAAAAGACATAACCCAACATGCTTCATAAATAAATCACACACACACTAAAACTTTGAATTATAATAACAAATAGCCTCTGGAATGAAAGTGAATTTATATATAGTAGATGAACAAGTACAGTAATACTTCTGAATCTTCTTCCAGGGGGTAGTCCTTCAAAGTAAACCTTCAAGGAATGGGAGTCATCTCCTGTGATACTATGAGTTTTCCTTAACATTTGTTGGTCATAGAAATCTGCTAGACTCCACAGAGGCACACCAATAATTTTTTAGCAAGTTCCATCACACGTCGAGTCAGAAGTCAGCTAAGAAGCAGGATTAGTTTAGGTTAGTATATCCGATTTATGGAGCCTTAAAATAGTGGCCGCTACACTGTAAAAAATAATTGTAATTTCACAAATGAAATCTTGTAAAAATGCAACGGAAAAAAACTGTTAATAAATTAACAGTAAATCCCTGTACTATATACAGAGAAAAGCTGTCAAACATCTAATCACCATTTTACAGTAAAATGCTGTTAATTGTATAGTTTTTACAAGTAAACAAAACACACCAATGTATAATTTACAGTCAAAAACTGTAAACTAATATTCCCAGAATTCTTTGCATGACACTCTATATATACCATTATGGCATGAATGACTCTGTGCACATACTAGTATACTTCTGCTTGTGGCAAAGTTACTTGTGATGAGCTTTGATTCTTCACGTGGCTGTCTTTTACCACCACTATTATGGTGGCTGTCAGTATGTTAAAGGTACAAAACAGATTTTAATAGCAGTGTGCATTGTTGAATTTACTGGTTTACATTCAAATACTTCTGTTTGCAAATTACAGTTTAATCACTGATTTATAATAGAGAACTGGATTGCTCATCACGTCATGAAAGTGAAGCCGTGGCGCTGCCATATTGGTATTCCCCACTGTTCCTATACATTCCATTGAATTAATAGGGAATCATATGAATTCAATGAGAAAACATCACCTAACAAGTCAGCTTTTTTAAATCCGAAGTATCCTTGTAGATTCTTATAATGCAAACACCCTAGCCATGTAAACAGTTATTTTTTAAAGTGGGGAATTTCCCCTGCTTATTAAAAAGTTAGGTTCATTACAGTAGCAAACATCAGATGAACATGATAAACAGATGTACACCACCTCAATATCAAATGCCCACTCTTAAATCTGAAGAAAGATTTATGCTTTGTATACAAATATACCTTTACTTATTGTTTATATAATTTTGCAATTGTTTGTTGGTTTATAATTTTGTTATAGTTTTGCTTTTATTC
Organism: Enteromius mattozi; assembly: GCA_032359235.1. Lineage (NCBI taxonomy): Eukaryota > Metazoa > Chordata > Actinopteri > Cypriniformes > Cyprinidae > Enteromius > Enteromius mattozi. The sequence continues at coordinate 5,103 of JAUMHE010000117.1, read as the reverse complement.
GTGCAGTAGGCTAACTGCAATTGTTTCAACAATGATTTTGTTAATAGCACTGAAGCAGGTAATGATTTAAACAATGGTTAAATTAATTATTAATTTAGCATAGCTACATAACATTTTGCATGTAGACGTTAATGTTACTAAATCTGCGCGATCTTAGAGAGCCTGAAATAGATATTGCTCTGCATGCATTAAAAATATTAAGACACATCATAATTTATTCAGAGAATTTACTGACAACATACAGCAAAAACATGAAGCTTAATTTCAAGATAATGCATTTAGCTTTTCATTTCAATACAACATAGAGCAGCAGAGGCTATTGTTTTATTAACTGTTTATTCAAATCAGTTTCTGGTATTAATACGCTCATGTTCGTGTATTCGTCCTGAATAAATGTGTATATAAAGAAATAGGCAATATTTTGTGTTGAATCGGTTACCTGTGTCAGCAGTGCACAGCAGACACACCCACCTAAATTATTTAAATATAGTAAATATTTAAATATAACAAAAAAAAACCTCTGTAATTGTAAAAAAGATTTCATGTTTAATTACAGTAATAACCTGCAATTAACAGACATTTTCTGGTGCCCCTGCTGCCAGAAAATTACAGTTTTGTTACGTTTTTTTTACAGTGTTTCCATGAGCATTACCAAGCTTAGAGGAGCCAGGATACATTTTTTTAAATCTCAGACTGTGTTCATCTGAAAGAAGAAAGTTATATACACCGAGGATGGCTTGGGGCTGAATAAAATATGGCGTAAGTTTCATTTTTGGGTTAACTTCTCTTTAAGAACAGAGATTGTAGTACAGTAACATCACAAACAGTGTGAGTTTCAGCCAGGCTTTTACACAGCAGAAATGTGGCTGAATAAAAACTGAACAATAATGATAAATGAATGATAAGGATTAGGTCCCATACCTGGCAGAAGTGTGAAAGCTTCTGTTTTCTTAAATTAGTGTGTCATGCATTTCTTTATTTTAACATTCGCAGGTAAATTCTAGTATTTTAAATTTGCGATTAGTCATGAATGATCATGACTGTGATTACGGCAATTATTTTTTTTAATAGATTGAGAGCACTAATAGCTCAACAGTCATTTTAATTCAGGCATCTGACTGGACTCATTTTTGACACTATGTTAACATGATGCTGGAGATGGAACACACTGTAAAAGGGATGCACTGATGTGGTGTAATTTGGGGTAATAAGCAGTAGTGAATGAGTTCGGCAAGGCACCGTTATTGAGAATAATCCATCAGAGTGATCTGATGAGTACTGATAAATGATTAACCTAGGGCTACATGATAAGCAGGCTATTAAATGTCTCAGATATGTGATCCGTGAAGGGCGATATTACATACTGTCGCCTAGATCAACCCTCATATGTCAAGACAAACTTCATTACAGTGATGGAGTGCCATTAGAGAAGGAGTTAAGAGGTAAAAACAGTGACCATTTTTATTGGAATCCAGTTTGAAATTGGTATGAGATCTGGGCTGTGGAGGGTTATAGCTGATTTTAAGTAAGTGTGCTGAAATTAGAGATGCATCAACCTATTACATATCCAGCAGATTAGTTTTCTTTCTTCATCATTAATAAATATAGTTGATTTGGTCTCATGCTGAATTAAATGGTAAATTGATATCTGTATGTTTCATTCATTAGCACTTCATGCTCAGACACAAGCAAACTAACAGCCCCATTGAATTTTTAAAAAAAAAAATAAATAAATAATAACATTTGTATAGACTAAATCAACCCCCACCATCCTTTCTCAAATGAAAAATTCAAAAGACGTACTAAATCTTGTTGTGAATCCTAAAATATATGCAATTTGATCAAGCAGGGATTAAAAGAGCTATTGTGCTTGTCAATAAGGTACGTGACAGCTCTGAGGTATCATATTGACTGTTGCGTATTAATACCCCATGTCCTATTGGTCCATCAGCTGATTGTTTGGAATGTAAATGATGTGGCCAATGCGCTGGTGACTAATGGATTAAATTCCAATTAATCAGTTGCTCCATCAGTTTCCTTCATTCCGATCAAATGTCTCCTTAGTGCAAGCTCTTCTCAGAGGTATTAGGAGAAATAAACACTTTGAAGTTGGGTAATATCATCCTATCTCTTACACATGAAGGGGATTCCCTTCGACCATAAAGTGGTCTCAAATTGTGATTTGGATACTTAAGGCATTTATTCTCATTTTTGTATGTATTCTTAATTTGACATTTCTGACTTAAATTGTCAGCTCAACATTGGAGAGCGACATAACTAGTCCATCAGAGGGAGAAAAAATGTGCAATGCAATGCCTAGTACAGTAGTTTTGGAACATCTAATTTAAGCCATAATTAACATGAAATAAATGCATTATATAAAATACAAAAACAGGGTGTTCATTTGTTAAATTTAGTTCAAACATTAATGAAAATTAAAGAAATATTGTTTAAAATGAATCCTGGACACCTTATTTTATACTTCACCAAAAAAAAAAATAAAAATAAATAAAAATGAATAAGTAATAAATAAATAAACCTGGCAAACAAGCCTGGTCAATTATACAAAATAAAATCAAGTATTCATAAGAAGGTGGTAATGGGATATTCACTCACAGATTGAATAATTCAGTCTGCTTAGGTGTCTCTGGCATTAGTTTGTAGCTAATGGTTGCCTTGCTAAAAAATTCATGTGAAACAATGCTTGAGTGAGAAGATAGACATAATTATGCCTACTTAATTTACTTCGCTCTGGTGCAAATTAAATGCTAACTTCTAAAGAATGCTTGTTCATTTAAGCAGGTGTAATGTAAATCTATCATCATTTGATTTAGAAATTTCATCTCTGGCCCACTCAAAGCTTCTTCCCAATTTCATTCATAAATCTTTCATTGAGAACAATTACGCATTCAGCTTCTCTTCATAGCTGCATTATCTGACCTGAATACCCTTGTCATTGATGTGTAATGGACACTAAATATTCTGAAATGACCTAGTTAAGGTTATTCATGTAGACTTTTTTTTTATAATTAATCATGTCATTGCACTACAAATGAAGATTATGTTTGTTCCAGCAGGTGTTTTTCATTTTAGATATGATTAAAGATGAATAGTTGCTCTGCTTTTGTTCTAGATGTCTCTGATAAGTAATCATTCAGATCACGACAGACATTTCGTTTAATGTTATTTTTATTGTCTGGGCAAAAATAATAAAAATTGGATTACACTTATAATTAACAATTAGTCTTTACTACACATTATGTAATGCAAATCATATGCTTGAGTACAAACATACTGCAGTGTCATGTATAATTAGATGTAAATCAGCTGTGATGAGTGTGTGACAGCTTAACACACACACACACAAGTTCCTATTAGCCTTAATAGTGCTGAGCACTGGTGATCCCATCGATCTGTGGAATAATTCTCTATGAAACTGATGGATGGGGACAACCATTGACAGAATAGCTAAAGAGCACTTTGAGTTGTCCCCTGTGAATAGCTATGATTGAAAATAGATTGTTGAAAAAGATGTATGTTTGTTTTCCCTTGCCACACACTCATACACAGCTGTCCTCTGTCAGCTAGTGTTTTTTTGTGGACACATCAATTGGGATTTCCTGCACATGACAGAATCATGCTGTCAGATCTAATTGTCTGCAAAAATGTGTTTGTTTGCAATAATCTCATGAGCATTAATTTATATTCAATGTAAAGCATGGTTCTTTGTGTACATAAATTTGCACAGACACTAAAAAACCACAATGACAGTGTAACACCACCTTTAAGGTTTATGTCAGGGCTGTATGATTTAATCTTAAATATCAATTGTTATCAGAGGAGCTTTATATATATATATACACACATACAGGGTTTAAATTGGGATGGGGCCGCCCGGAGCTGAGCCTGGGCACATAGACTCCAGGGGCCTTATTTATAAAATGTTGCACAGAAACCATCCTAAATTTGATCTTATGATCATTTCTCTGATATGCATGAATGATGCGTGTGTATGAACATACAAACAGAAATTGTGCGTATGCGTCTCATTCAGATCTGAAATTTATGAATCGCAAATGATCTTCAGCTTGCGTGCAAATAAAAGGTTTCAGCTCTCTGCCTTGTAAACGACTCCTAAAAATGTCACTAACTTATGATATATCCCCAGCCATCATAGTTTACAACAGTGAGCATAAAGAACAGCTTACATTTTCAAAAACCTGAAATACTCCGACAATAAGAAGTGCGTACATCTTCCTCAGACCTTGATGTGACGCTAAGCACTTTTAAATGCCAAAGACCATTTTTATAAATATGAGTGCTGGATTTAAGCATACACACACTCTACGATCAAATCTGAGCATACGCACGTTTTAAAAATGAGGCCCCAGGGCTCAACGTCAATCCTTCATTAATGCCAGTCAAGTAACATGATTAAAACATCAGTAACCAAAAATAACTGCAAACACCAAAACGCAAGTATTATTCTGATTTTATTACATTTAGAGTAAGTGGTGAATAGTGGATATAGCTAGACTGTATATAACGACGGTATGAAGTTGTGCTACTGAGGTGAGGCTCACACTGCCTCTCCAGGAGAAATCAAAACACACAACACAAGTTGGAAAGTTTTTAGATTTACAATGCAGTTAGTTAGGCAACATCACACAACGTTTTCACCATTATGCCTGTTTAATAATTCAATAAACAGTTTATTAAGCAAGTACAATAAAAGTACAATATTAAGTCACTTATATTGTAGGCGGAAACTCAGTGCATCTCACAGCAACCAGCCGATTCACTAATGAATGCTCGAACGAATCGTTTGAATGAACGACTCAATGACTCGCTCATTAAATGCTTACTACTGACACCTACTGCCGTTTTATTTATATATTATATATATTATATATTATAATATGATATAGCCATAATATGCTAATTCTAAATCAAATGTAAGAATTTGAAATGAAACATGAAGTATTAATGACATTAACTAAAAAAATGCCCTCTATAAAGGTTTAAAAAAAAGTCACTGGAAAATATGCAGATTTATGTCACAGTAGATAGAAAACTGATGAGGATATTGCTTCAGGATATATA
>JAUMHE010000116.1:0-15904 GCA_032359235.1 Enteromius mattozi | reverse complement strand
ACTCTCTAATTAATATCTGCTAACTCTTTATTGTGATGGTCTCCCAAAAGACGCTCTACTGACTATAAGTAACTTTGTAAGTACATATCAACCTATTGTAACCCTAACCCTACCAGTCTACTAACACTCTGCTAGCACTCTATTGAGAGTTAGTAGATATGTAGTCAACAGAATACGTTAAAGGGACCATCAACATAAAGTGAAACCCAAAAGTGCATTCTAAATGGAAGGGTCTATAAGATTTCTGTACAGATGGGTATTGTGCTATAGTTACTCTGCAGATTGTCTGCGTGAACTGATCTAATGAATCACATTCACACATTTAGAAGTGGCTCAAGTGAACAGGTTCTTTTATTCTCTGTATGTTTAGTCTTTGATTCACTGAAGCATGTGTCGGTGTCCCACGCTGCACCAGTCCAGCTGTCTCCTTCCCCTCGCGTTCAATTCCAGCGTCAGATGGAGGGATTGTTTCCTCTGATCACAGCACACGGATAAAATATGTCTGTACATATCGCTCCTGACAGCACATAGATCAGAGAGAATGAGAAAGACAGACAGGTATAAAGAGTTTCCCGCTCTTTTGCTGAGGTTAATGGATGCCTCATGAGACGTCTGTTCATTTTGTGAGTGGCTGATATGTGAACATGGACACAGTCAAATAAGGATAGTGTTTATGGTCCTTCTTCATTGTGAATGATACATTTATTGTGGTGTGAAAGGAAATGGCTGTAAATGACAGACATGCAGTGTGTTCAGCTGTCTTGCAAGCCCATGTGAAAGCATTTAGTTCATTTATGGCACTAATTCAGCTGCTAAAGAGTGTACAGAGGAATCAAGATTTTGATCTGTTAACCACCAGATTCTCCTGTCCACTCTCATGGAGATGGGTGTTTTGGGAACAGCACTCCAAGTCTTGTCTCTCAGGTAGGTCTTTCAGGGCGTCTTGGAGTCACAACTTTATACTACTGGGGTGCCTCAAGGTTCAGTTCTTGGACCAAATATTACAACAAATTTAACATACATTAGTCATTAACAAACACCTTTATAAACCCTTTACAAAGGCATCCCTAATGCACAAAGTGACCATTACAAATCAATTGAACTTTGTGTCAGTGCGACATAAATAGAACAAGCAGCAGTTTACCGTCAGGGATTGTGTGTGTTATTATAATCATGGATTATAAGAGTCAGAGGTGTAAAGAGTACCTGAAAACCATACTTGAGTAAAAGTATGGATACCTTACTGTAAAAATTACAAGTCACCAATTCCAATAAGACTAGAGTAAAAGTCTTAAAGTATATAATTTTAAAAGAACTTAAGTATTTTACTCGTACTGAATGTAGGCTCAAAGAACACCAAGAAATGTGAAAAACAAGAAACTGTTTATTTATGAGGTTTTATTTACTAATATAGAAATGAAATTGAACACCTCAATATTTAAAAATGGCAGAACAAAATAGAGCTAACAAGTCAGTCTCAGTCAAACTCAAATGTTCAAAAAAGGCACAAGAGAAACAATTTGTTTTTTGAAAAAAAATATTTTCAGTCTACAATGGACAAAAAAAGAAAAAAGTAAAATAAAATTCAGAGCTGACTTTGATTTAATTTACCTCTCAGTCTCAGAGGAGGGCAGTATTTTATAAATATTTTATTCAACTTCAACAAAAGTAGCCATGTCGCTAATTAATGTGAAACACCTGGTATTTGGCAAGCTGCTAATTCACGTTCACGTGGAGTAGCCTCATTTAGTTCATATACTGTAGGTAAATAGCATTCAGTACAGGGGCGGAGCCAGACATTATAAGCCCCAAATGTAGTTGGACCACATGTTTTTGTAAATACAGAGGTCCCAAAATGTAGACTATTAGGGGGGTTGGGGGGCATACTCCCTCGAGGAAATTTTGATTTTCCTGACTTAAATGTGTGCATCTTAAGATGTTTTAAGCTCCTAAAATTGATAATAATATAGGTTTAAAACCAAGTCAGCAGACAGTAGTAGCATACATTATTTTACAAGATAACAGATTCTTAAACATGAAAGTTAGATTAAATGTTGCAATAAATTATCCATGCTCTGGAAATAAAGAAGTAGTTTGTTTAGTTATGTTTATTAATTTAAAAAAACTGAAGTTAATTCACATTTTTAATTCACACTGAGAGAAGTTTATCTTTTCCAATATGTTTAAACTGATTTTTAGAAATTATGGGCATTTTTAGCTTTATAAAGTGATTTTTTTCAAAAAGTGTACATTATCTTTTGAGTCAAAATCTTATATTTACTCAGTGAAATAGAATAATAAGACATTTGGGCTGTTACCAAGCAAATGAAATCAACACAAAAGATGTATCTGAAGTGACATTTAGATATATTTATTCTCTGTTTAATCCAAAGTTAATTAATTAATTTAACTGCAGTTACAAATGCATAAATATTGTTTTGATAAATCAAATATAAAATGTTAAATATATATTTGTTGAAAGCAAAATAGCAAAGATGGGTAATATTATGTCTAAAAGTCTCTTAATTAACTTTTTGTTTATTAAGCTTTTGTAAAAAATAAAATCTAAGAACACTGTAAATGCGCGTGCACTAGTCTAGACTTCATGTATGTACTAGTGTAGACTTCACTCTGTAGGAGTGTTTTGAATGGTTTTTGCAAAATTCTCGATCGCAGACTGTATATCGCACATCCCTATGGCTGAGCTATCTCAGATGAGAAGATCTGAGTGATTGACAGGAGGCGTGGCAATGTAGGACAGCAGTGTGTGTGACGTGAGCTCGCTGTCAAAGAGGAGAGAAAGTGCAGCTGATATCATTTAATCGATCCTGCGGGACGTGGAATTGAACTCTTTTTAAAACTAGACTTTTTTTTTTTACAAAACTATTAACAAACCCAAAAGATTTGGGGCTTTTAAAAAAACATTCGGGGCTGAAGCCCCAGAAGCCACCTACCGCTCCACCCCTGATCCAGTACCTTGAGCACTCTGCAGATGGCGATATCGCCTTTTCCGCCCAAGATATTAGCCGTGGTAGATAAAGATACAGACTTGTCGAGCGCAATCACAATGTAATGAGTAACGGTAAGCGTCCGTTCAAATGTAGTGGATTAAAGAGTACATATATTCAGTAAAAAATGTAGACGAGAAGAGAGTAAAAGTTGCTTATATTTTTGATACTCAGTACAAGTACAAAGTAGCCAAAAAAATACTTAAGGACAGTAACAAAGTCCATTTACTCAAATACTTTACACCACTGTAATGAGTTTTACAGTATTTTGTTGCGCCATGCCGCTCATCTGATTGCATCTGGTCTAGACAAAATGTGAGACTTTTAAAGGGGTCAAATGATGCAATTTGAAGTTTTCCTTTCTCTTTGGGGTGTTACAAGCTGTTAGTGCGTAGATTAGATCCCTAAAGTTGCAAAAACTAAAGTCTCAAAACCAAAGAGACATTCTTTATAAAAAGTTATGAATTGTCCACACCTCCCTAAAACAGCTTATTTAAACATGCCCCCACTTTTCTACGTCACAGAGTGGGTTTATTTTCATAACACCACCCAAATGTTTGCACAAAGACAGAAGGCGGAGCTATTATTCTGGCTGTAGTGTTGCTGCGGGCGCCATGTTCTGGAGACGCTGTGTGGCGTTGTAAAAGTGAAACTACTTTGTTTGTGCTTCCAAAAGAGGACACAACTAGAAATCAGTGTTAAGTTGTGTTTCCAACACTGTTCCAGAACAGCTGAACACAAATATTAGAGTGTGTTCCGCACATTTACTGAGACAGAACTAAGTCATGACAATCAGTAATTATGTCTTGACTGGATGCAACAAATTTGTAATGATTTTGTAATGATTTGTAATGTGTTTTATTTGTTTTGTGTCATAGCATTGGGATGCGGCATTACATTAGGGAAAGGGGTGTAACATTTCCGCCACATGCTTGCAGTATTTGGACCATCACAACACACTGGATACCTGGCCAATCAGAGCACACCTCACTTTTTAGAACGATGAGCTTTGTAAAAACTTAATGTGTTTTCACTTACTTCTTCTGGTGTTGAAGCTACCTATATATCCTTCAGGAATAACTTTTAAGCACAACCAGCTTTGTACTGACCCTCGTTTGCAAAGCAGTCTGGTGTAAAATTATTCACACAAAACACAAATCGCAAAATGCATTTAAGTAGATCGGTTGTTTCCCTTCAAAAACAAAATGAGTACACTGAACCTTTAGCGGCTCAGATGTCAGGAGTAAATGATGACAGCTATGTTCATTCAGTCTAAACAATGTCATGACAGTTTTATTGTAGAGCTAAAATTAATCAAAAAGTGAATAAATACTAAACTTCACATGTTTTGTGCATTGTACAGATTAGATGTCATTTCCTGGTTTTCGTTATGTTTCCACACAATCTTTTTATGTGAAAAAAAGCATTTGGAGGCTTCAATCAGCAAAGTTCATTAACCTTTATGGACGGCCACTCATGTTGCTGACTCACCGCCAGATCAACCTAGCATGCTAATGATGAACATTTAGATGCTAGATGCTAATGGCTTAGGAAGGACAACCTTCTCTTGATCTGTTATCTCTGAGAAGATGAGAGGCCAATAATGATAGAGAATGAGGTACTGGAAGATACAAAGAAAAAATGAGTTTGATATGCAGCTGGATGAGAAATGAGAGACCGGTTTCAGCCTGAATTTACTGTGATTTTTGCCAAGTTCTATGTGTCCCTAGGTCAGCATATTTTGTTGACCCTGGCCAACATTTTATTACAACAATTTAGTCTTGACCATATCTCAACACCTAGACATACCCTTACCCATGAGTAATCCCTAAAATCATATTTAATGATGGATGACTGACACTGATGTACAAGCACCAAACACTGATTGCAAGACTAAACTTCACAAAAACTGTAAACTGTTTCTTCAAATCTGATTGACTAATCACAATGTTGTCCCAGGATCAACAAAATGTTGACTCAGGGACATGTCACACTTGGTAAAATCAGGTTAGCGACATAATGTATACGTATATGTGTGTGTGTTTATTGATATGTGTTTAAGCAAAGACTACTTTTTTTTTTCCCCATGTGATGAATATGATCAGTCAAAGTATGCATAGAAAAAAGGAGCAACAGCTTAGGACCAATCATATTCAGGCATTCCAGTTTGCTGCGTAATAATTTTCTTTAACATCCAGCTGACTGTACTTTATCCTTTATGTATGTATAAGAAAACCATATAACGGTTTGTTGTCAAATGCAGTGTTGTAAATCTAAAATTAGCTGACAAACACAATGATTCAAAGCAAGCGGTGAGACATTTGAACCACTGCACACTTACTCTGCATATACAGACGGTCCAGTCAATCCAAATGGACAAATACAAACTATAGACACCTTCCTGATGACTTTAGGAGACTCAAGCCCTGCAGTCTTTCCTCTGATTTATGCAACGACTTTCCCATTTAAGATCTCACCGCTGCTTCTGTTATGACTGAACATTTCATATATTATGACCAGTTTTTATGGAAAGTAATTGGTATTGCACAGTAATTTCTTCTACATAATTGCTTGCAATACAGAGTTATTACTATTATTAAGTGAAACTATTATATTAACACAAACTAGCAGTGAAATAAGTGTTTTAATTTAAACAAATGTAAAAAAAAAATGAAGAGATTTTGCAATAATCAGGAAAAACGTTTACATATCCAAATGACTGTAGTTTTCAAATTTTCAGTCTGTTTTGGGCAGTTTGCTGTCTTTAACCATAAAGCACCTGTATCATATGTTTCTGAGGCTCTAAATGGTCAACATGGTCAGACTTTGTAAAATAATCTAGTAAAATCTGTAGAATTGTAGAAACGTCCATCTTCAGCTCAAGCTTCTGGTGTCAGATCTGGACTGATTTTGATCAAGTAAGCGTCAAAATAACTGCAGATGAACTCTTACTGGACTGAAGCAGCTCAACTTTACTTGATTCTCCTTCATTCATTTTCTAGAAGAATCTGATCATCAGGATCTTTTGAGGAGCTTTACTTTCACTTTTCCTCAGTGGAGCAATGATCTTCACAAGCCTCCAAAACATCACACGTCTCCTAAAGAGCCTTTATTTCTTCAGCTCTCAATCAGCACTGCATTATATATTTGGATAATTTCAATCTCATTGTACTGAGACATATTACTGGAGATATAGATTTAATTTTCATTACTGTTTGATTCTATTATTTGATATGTCAGCCTTTACAGGGTTCAATCCCATGTTACACAAGTCCAAAACCAAACGGAAACTCTAAGCAGAAATGCAAAACAGAAATATTAGTAAGCTTGAGAGAAACATGAGCGCTGTATATGGAAGTTAGCTCAGCAATCAGGCCTTTGAAGAGTCCATTCCTCAACAAACCGAGCGGATCTGAACCCGTGTGATGTTTGCTGAAGGAGTCTTCAGGGAGTCTGTGGGAGACACCAGATACGTTTGACCTGAAGACCACAAACCAGAAAGCACAGAGCGGTCTTCTCAGGCTGACTGAATTGGGCCAGACTCTGCCTTTTGGTCTTTCACGAGCAGCAAGGTTTCCCACACATTACAGGAGCCATGTTAGCGTGAGAGATCAGATGCTAGTGCTAGCTCTGAAGTCTCCATGCCAGCTGGCAGAAGATGCTGTTGGTCTGTGGAAACTAGCAGAAAATATCCTGCAGGGAGACTGAAAGTTGACGGAGGAAACATTAGCTTCTCATTACTCAGTGTTGCGAGGTGGATCATCAGACTGGCTTCTCTCTGAGACAGAGAGAAGACGCAACTACAGTCCTCTGCTGATTCATGTGTCACTGGTGTTTTCTCACAGACGTATTTGTACAGTGCTGATCAATAAGTCCATCGCAGAATCTTGAAAAATGATAACTGTCACAGTATAATCCCAAAACATCGCTATCAGAAGACACATTCATATCCCGAATCCACCGCCGATTATTCATCAGTATAATCAGTGTGTTCATTTGTGAATCAGCTTCCTCTGGGTTCATCCAACATTTCATTATTTGGATGGTTTGACTCATATGATGTCATTTTAGTCATAATAAATCACAATTTAATTCACAATAGCAATTTCGGCCAGATAGTAGTATAAACCAGCAGTGTTATTGTTGTTGTTATTATCATCATTATTACTCACATTTTTTCATCAATGTTTTCAGTATTTTGTAAGTTTTGCAGCTGTTATATTTATTGTCCAGATGTAAATTAGGATGCAGATATGTGATAACTCACATACATGTTTTGCTGTCTTGATTTTGTTTCATTGCTCAGGAACAGACAAGTCTTCAGCATCAGAGGAGTCTTCTGCTTGCTTTCACAGCCGATAAATCAACAGGAGCTAGCAGCCTCCTCTCTCGCTCCTCATCTCCTGGGAGGAGCTGTAATCCTCTTAAAACACTCTTAAGCAGCCATTTGTCACCCGGCGTGTTACTGGCTTGTCCCGGGGCCCTCACCTCGTTCACTGCGGTGCTGCTCGCTCAGTGAAGAAGCCTGTCATCCTGCCGTATGTACAAATGTGACGAGTCTGTGACGCCAGGATCATGTCTGTCACTAGAGTGATGAACTACACTGTTTTCTGTAGATCAGGATGGTTTTCCTGCGAAATGTGTAGACATGCTTATATTACACATACAGGCATTTATTAACTATTATTGTGTATTTTGAAGGAGATGCTCCTGTCTCGCCTCCATCTCTTGGGACGGGCCATAATCCTCTATTTACATGGGTAGGTGACAAATAAAAATTGGACCATGTCCTATGGTGTGACAGCAAAAATAAAATAGAATAAAATGAAATAAAATAAAATAAATCTTCAGTGTTAGAAAAGAAGAAAAAAAAATTAAGATAATCCTCTCTCATGCTATAGTAACTATAAGAAACAAGATGATATATTTATTGTCAACTACCCATACATTTAAGAAAAAAATTCATTTTTGTGTATGAAATATATTTATATAATAACAATTATATAAAAATACATTTTCAAATATATATATATATATATATATATATATATATAAATATTTTGTATGCAATTAATCGTAATGAAATGTTTGTTGTAGAATGACATTTGAAAACATCTTGTGATTGTGTCAACTTCATGTATTTACCTATTCACACTGACCCGTCAGGAACACAGATCGGCCGTTTCTGCGTCTGTGACGACACACTCCAGGCCCGTTCTCCACCGAGTTTACCGCAGTCGGCTGGTTTGCGTCTCAAATGACTCAGTCGATGCGGCTAACCGAAGGCGTCTCCGCTCCAGAGTCTGACAGAAACAACAGGTCAGCAGCGCTCGTGCTAATGACCGTTCTCTGACTGAATGCAAGCGCACAATAAGAGAATAAACAATGGGAGCCCAGGGGCACGTGAGCGTTTCTTTGATGGTACAGTGGGGTTGATTGGAACGCTCTCGCCGGCTTCTGCCAGATTTCAATAGTGTCAACAATGCAGCTCTCGGGCAACACAAACAGGCAGCGCTGCAGATAAGATGCGGTAATCAGAGCAGCACAGCCAGCGTGTAACGCGATTTAACTCAATTTATATGTAAATGAAATATTTTGATTATAATGAGCTTACTGTGTCAAGTTGTATGGGATGGAGTTTGTTTGTCTTCCTGTGCAAGAAGCAGGAGCAATAAATTCATTGCCTGAATCTCTCTCACTATCTCTCTCCTTTACAGACCGGCTTCCCAAACTTGGCAGGCCAGAAATAAACGAACGCCTGGAACGGAGCGTGGAAACACGCCGCTATCGCTCGGCCTGAGTGTTTTTAATTGACTGGCAGCGAGATCTCAGCGTCTTCCGCTCGCTGCCACACGCGCCGTCATTAGCGCGCGAACTGTCAGATTTGTTTGAAGCACAGAAATAATTCTTTTATTTTTCCCGGTCTTGACGTTCGCACACGAGCAGAAACGCTCTTGGCGGGACGCTAAACAGAGCCTGAACCGTTTCAATAATGAACTCATTTTTCGTTTTCTTGCTGCTTAACCCGAACATGCTGAAGACGTCAAACTCGGGAGGTCATTCTAAACATTACACTGGCCTAATGTATTTCCTAATCCTGCTTTTTGCTTACAAAGAAATGCAGTGTAATGATTTGTGTGTGTTTTTCTAACCATAGACATTAACACTAATGATGTAACAAATATGACAGAATGGGCAACAGAAATGTCACTCAGAAAAGACTAGCTAGTTGGTCAGAAACACAAGCTTTATTTATTTATTTATTCATCCTCTTGTATCTCACGTCAAAATCCAGCCACATATTAGTTTAGAGCTGGCTTGTAAACACTGTTTGATCTGTGCAGATTTCTCCCCTGATTCAGACCAGAACACTTTTTCACTGTAAGAAGAGCTAGTATGGATTATAGACTTGTGTTTGAGTTATAAATGTCCTAATGCTGGGCTTGTTTCATCTTTTGTCTTCTCCAGATATTAACTGAAGGACTGGAGTGCTGTGGATTATTGTGATGTTTTTATCAGCTGTTTGGACTCTCATTCTGACGGCACCCATTCACATCCATTACTGAGACAATGATGCAGAGACACATTTCTCTAGATCTGATGAAGGAACAAACTAATCCTATTTCTGAGTGATCTGAGGGTGAGCACATGTTCAGCAATTTTTTTTCTAAAAGGAACTATTCCTTTGAAAGATTAGGATGCTAAATGATAGTTTTCACTGACATGAAGTGAAAACGATCTCCTCCTCCTATGGTTATTTTCACATATTTAATATTTTATCCCAACAAAAACACTGGATTAGTGTGTCCCATGTTTTATAAAGTCACGGGTCTGCACTTGTGGACAGTACTGTCCCTCCGCTGTGTCCTTTATGAAAAGTGTGAAATAGGCGAGTGGATGAGCGTAGCTAAAGCAGTATTGTGGTGCTCGCTTTTAATTGCTGCTTTGCAGGCACAGAATATCCGCATATGCATCATTGTGCTGCAAACTAATGGCGTGTGACGTTAGCGCTGAGTCAGCGCTTCACAGCATGTTAGAATCACAATAGCGAGAGGACACGAGAGGGAATGGCCTTTTGCCTAGCATGAAATGAAAATCGAGTTGTGAGAGCTGGTTGACACGCTCTTTTCATCCATTTCGGAAACAGGGAAAGCAGCACAGAGCAACTGAAAGCAGCGCGGCTATTCTCACGGGAGACCGACGAATGCTTTGCACCCGCTTCAAGAGAAAAGTCTGCAAATTCATGCAGTGCCGGCACACATGACATGACCATCAAACCTGCTCCACTTCACTCACCGGCCACACAGAGTGTATTAGAAAATAACAATAAATTAATCATTTCTCCAAAACAAATTAGGACCCAAATATGGCTTTGTATTTTGTTTAAAAAATTTTACTTTTATTTTCAAATTTGCGATCAGTGTCCATCACAATACATTGAAAATAATATTTACATACACATACACAAAAATGAGTGATACTCAAAAAGTGACGTGATAGTGAATAATAATAATAATAATAATAATAAATAAGGGTACAAATGCTGTCACTGGGGCGGTACCTTTTCAAAAGAGTCACTGTCACAAATATCTTGGTGAAGTAAATTCCTCAGATAAGGAGCAGCATGGCTAAATACCCGAGAACCCATAAAACCAGACGTGTACGAGGAAGAACTAAAGATAATGTAGACGATGATCTAAGAGTTTGAGAGGAAGTCAGACAAGAAAGAAGGAGCCAGGTTATGCAATGACCATAAAATTTACTTTACTTAAAGGGATAGTTCACCCAAAAAATGAAAATTAGATGTTTATCTTCTTACCCCCAGGGCATCCAATATGTAAATCATCCAAGATAATAGAAGTCAATGTGCACCAAACATTCCAAAGCTCTGAGAGTAAAAAAAAAAAACATACACAGACAAAACCAAATTAAACCCTATGGCTCGTGACGATACATTGAGGAGTTAACACACGAAACCTTCAGTCTGTGTAAAAAAAACCTGAACAGTATTTATAGAATTTTTTTTACTTTTATACACCACACTCTCCTGATTTCATTCACATCATCTGGTGTTGTGATAGTGACTGTTTCTATGGGCCGTGATACCTACGTCTATATTTATGTGTATATATCTATGTGACCGCATCACACGCCGGATATTATGAATGAAATCCGAAGAGAAGGAGGTTGTGGTGTGTAAGAGGTAAAAAAATATCGGTTTCGTTTCGTGTCTTAACACCTCAATGTATTGTCACGAGACAAGAACTCTCAGAGCTTTGCAACGTTTGGTACCCATTGACTTCAATTATATGACTGACAGACTGCAATGGTTTGAGTTAAAAATCTTTGTTTGTGTTCTACTGAAGAAACAAAGTCAGCTACATCTTGATTGGGGGTCAGCAGATAAACATCACATTTTTATTTTTGGGTGAACTATACCTTTAACCATTTGAGGCATTTCCCCACCAAAACCTAGGGAACAAACAAATAAATGAATGAATGTATAAAAGAGGAATGTGATCCAAAATTGTGTTATTATTAGTATTATTTATTAAACATAGTATAATATTGTTTTTGGGGGCAGGACGCAAAAACACTTTTTTTCATGCATAGGTCAGTTTTAAGATTTGGGGCTTAATTGTTTTTATCTTAGCCTATTTTTTCAGACTAGTAGAATGAAAACATCCAAAAAGGTGCTTCTTTTAGTGCTTTATCTATTAATAGAAATGTGTTTGTGTATTTGTTTGCTGTAGTGACAGTGCGGACCTCCAGAGAGTCCAAAATTATGAAGCTGTTCACGCAAATAAGGTGCACATTTCTAAATATATAAGTCTCTGCTATTATAGTATCTCTCTTTTTCTCTAACTAGGTAAACATCCTGTTAAACGGTGTCTGGTAACTGATAAACAGTATCTAGTTGAGCAGATGGTTCAAGTCATATCTGATGTATTGTGTATTTTATCACGAGCCGAACATTATTTTGACCAAACAGCATCCATTACACATTGACAAATCAATAATGAATGTAGAAGAAAAACTAGCAGATCGACCCAAAAATTCTACGCTGAACTGCAAGAAGACAAAACACTCAGATCAGTGTTGAAGAAAAACAGATTTTTTTTTCCTCCTATTGAAAAGGCGCTAATCAAGGTCATTTTGATGAATACATTGAGCCTGCCAATGTGCCAGTTAATGGTGCAGATAATAGTGTATAAATGACCCATCGGTCCAGTCACTCTCAGTCCAGAGAGGAGGAAGCAGATTCTCAGACAATCAAAACTCTATGCATCAAAAACAAAATCCAATAATCCATTCCAATTAATATAAGTTCATCAATTATGCAACAAATCCAGTTCAGCCTTAAAGCAGCTCTATGGAAGATAACATCGTCATCGTTCAGTTCAAACCAAAATTGGTTCTCATTTGATATCGCTGGTACAGTTAAACAGATATTACTGAATATTAGTTGTCTTTCTTTAAACCCCAGATGCAAAACAAACTTGTTACAAGGCACTTAAAATGGAAATGAATAAGATCACAATTAGAGGTCGACCGATAGTGGGTTTTACCGATACCAATAGCTCGGTTGGATTACACAGGCCGATACTGATTAATCAATGATAGTTTTTTGTTTGTTTGTTTGTTTTGTTTGTTTTTCTCACTAGCATGCATATTACTAGTATATTAGCCATTCATTAGTAGTAATGGAGCACATATCAATGCCTTATTCTACATGACCTTACTCAAACGTAAAGAGAAAGCACAATCTATCTCTATAGCTCAGTAATGACAAACATGATTGTAAAAAATGCACAATTTTACAACCTAGTTATTACATCAACAGTAATTTGGAACAAATGTGTTGTGCAAACTGTGTGCACAAATGGATCTTCTGCCGGCTGCATTTGAATCCATGTCTGAAGTTTTTTGCTCTGTTCATCGCAGAAGCACGTGTCAAAACAAACAGCACGAGGTGTCTGTGATTCACCTTTAGAGGCTGCTCTCGCACCGTATAATCACAGCAGACCTTCTAACCAGAAGACTATGACCAGGGATATTTGCCGATAGTTCCAACAATCAACTATCGGTGCAGATTAATCATCAAAACTGATACATCGGTCGACCTCTAATCACAAGTGATGCTCAGATAATGGTCAGGGACAGTATTTACAGAACAGAGGTGTGAGCAGATGTCTATGGTGTGTGTATCTGTGACGTGAGCACATTAGCGCTGAAGAAGCGGCTGGGGCTGTTTTTTATGAGCTCTGTTGTTGGTGTGACTTTTCTCACGCTGGTTCAGATCCGTCTTGACCGCCGGCGAAACCCCCGCCCAGCAGATTTATGACTGCTCCATTCCTCTCCACGTACAGATGGAGAAACTCATCGCACTCGCTTCAGCTCCGCTCACAGGCCAGCCATTCATCAAAACTGGCGTGCGGAAAATACGTTTTATGAGGATGGAGCATATCAGTATTGGTAATTTTAATTGCGGTATTGCACCAGTACAAGGCGACAGTCTTCTGAATGGTGGATATAGTGGACTCCTCACTTGCATCGAGCTCCTTGCATGGGTTTATCAGAGGTTTATGCAACAAAAAGGCATTTTTGTGCTATGTTTTAGAGTATTTAGTGTCGTAATTGATGGCTGAGGTTTGGGCAGTATAATATAATATTGTATCACATTAAAGATAAAGTCACATATGCAATAATCTATCTATTTATCTATCTATCTATCTATCTATATCATTACAAATCTCTTCATTGTGGAATTACATCTATTCAGTTAAAAAGTATGATATGGTTTAAATGATAAATGGCTTCTTAAATGAAAAAAGGTTTATTGGTTTGTTCTGAACGTTAATAGAAATTTCATTTGAAAATTTCATCTTTAAATGAAGGAACAACCTGAAACATTTTACTTCATTATCACGGAGAAACAGATTAAAATGGATCTCACTGTATGTTTATCTGAACAGACAACCTTCAGCAAAACCAGCTACAAATGCAGCATATCCCATTAAAATCATGTACCATTTGATTATGAATAACATCAGCTTGCAAGGCCACATGTGTAGTGTGGTGGTATGTGTCAGAGCGACTGCGTCACGCTGATAAATTCAGCTCATTCAGTCTGACCCCGGGGCTGCATTAACCAGGGGATTCTGGGTTGCCAGATCCTCCACCACAGATCCACACTCTCTGAATGGAAACAATCTGTACGTGAAACCTGTTGATGCAGGACACATTTGAGTCCAGAAGCTACAAGTAAGTTTTTTTTTTTTTTTTCTTTCCATCCTGCAGTCACAAATTATTTTTTTGCATATACTATTTTCAAATATTTATTTATTTAAAATGTTTGGCCCCGCGTCTTACCAATCAGAACAAAAAGTGTCTTGGCTCCACCCTTTTTTAATATAATTATTGGCAATTTCCATTCATTAGCTCAATCTGGTGTCGTTTAGCATTCTTAAATACTGTTGATTGTTTTTTTTTTTAAAAAAAACATAATTAGACTGAGTCAATAAATCCACAGCGCTTAATTCTTTGTTGTGTATATTGTCTCCCAGCTGACCAAATATACATTCTAAGAACATTGCCCTTAAGTTCCCAAGGTGTGCTTTCTGAACGTCCGAAACATGCAGTTTTTTAAATGTTTAAATATATTTTTCTTGGTTATGAAAAGGTTAGGAACATTCCATTTAGACATTTTATACACATTACTTGTAAATGTTCTTTGTGCATTCTGAAATAAGAAGTAACACTTATGAAATGTCGAACATGAACAATGCATCAACAGGTTTTGAAAACATTATTAAAAATGACATAACTTTGAACAGTTTCTTTAAATGTTACTGGAAGGAAATTTGCCAGAATGTTCTGAGAACGTTTAGGACGTTTAGGAGAAATGTTCTCCTAAATGTAATTTCTAAGTTATTTTTGCATATGAATCATACACTATCATTGTATTTAGTGGAAATCTGTCCGCGTGCTGTTTAATGCTGATATATTGCTATATTTATGTTTACTTGCCACTACTACCAGGTAGCTTGATGTAGTAATCTGAAAAACTCGGTGGACTGTCATGTTGAGAGAAATTTCATCAGTTGTCTTTTCAGAAACTCTACTGCAGGACAGATGATGTTTTGGTAAGTTTGAGACTGTCTTATCTCCATACCTTCAGCACATTTGGCCTGAACGTGCCCTGGGTTGCCAGGCCAGCACTGGCAGAGTCAGCGGCTCGCCTCGGGTTGCCAGGTCAGTCTCAGAGCGCTGGTTCTGAAGTCTGGAGAGGCTTCACACAGTCTGTCCAAATGGACCTGTGCGAGCGCGGACTGATTTTGCGGAGGGAGGCAGTGCCAAGTCTGGCTGGCAGACGGCTAAAGGACTACAGCTGTGGAGAGATTACATTTACTTTGAGACAATGTTCGCTTGCGGCTAGAATCCACGTCACAGAAAACACACGTACGTGCGAGACATCTGCTAATCACATTCCTGCTTTAGTTTTGAAGCAAGTGAGACTTTAAATTCAGAAAAGACCACCGTAGTGATGAACATTTGAAGTTCAGCCCTGGTTGCAGCATTTTTGCTGCTTCTGCATACAAAGGTGCATTGAATTTGTGGCACGAATACCATGACTGGTTCAGCTGTAACATTAAAACAGGATGTGATTAATGATTACATTTACGTGTGTATATGTATGTATTTATGAAGTGTTAATATAACTGAAGCATCAAGAATGATCTTCCATAATGAAAAGAAATAAAATGAATGGAACAATATTTAAAACATAGAAATTAATATTAGTTTTTAGAGTAGAAGTGTTATGATCAGCTGGATGTGCCAGCCCAGCTCTCTGGCTGGCACTCCAGCATCAGGCTTAATATGTTTGTTTCTCT
>JAUMHE010000099.1:4235749-4275183 GCA_032359235.1 Enteromius mattozi | reverse complement strand
ATATATATCATTAATATAGTGATGGGAAAGCTGAATTTTCTTCAGTGTCACATGATTCTTCAGAAATCATTCTAATATGCTGATTTGATACTTAAAAAATTGAGACTGCAGTCTCATTCTGTGCATCTTTCTTTCATGAAGGGAGTTGTGCGCATTCACCTGGTGGAGGCTGATGGTCTGGCTTCGAAGGATACCTATGTGTCAGGTATGTCTGACCCATACGCCCTGCTCAGAGTCGGCCCGCAAACCTTCAAATCCCGCCATCTGGACAACACGCTCAGTCCCAAATGGGATGAAATATATGAGGTGGGTGTTAAAATGACACCACATTATAGTAAGATCAAAAAAGCAATAAGCCCTTTGATATCAATGTATGATGTAAATGTGATAAACATCTTTATCTCATGTGCGTCTGTGTCTTTCAGCTCAAATGTAGAACCATTTACACAACATTTTGTCTGTGATTACTCATGCTGTTCCTGTAGGTGTGTGTTTGGTGTTTCATGCATGAGTGTGTGTCTGTCAGGTCATCGTTCATGAGGTGCCTGGTCAGGAGCTAGAGGTGGAAGTGTTTGATAAAGATCCTGATCATGATGATTTCCTGGGCAGGTACCATATCACTGCTTTTTTCTCTGTCTATCCCTCTCTCATTTATTCTTTAAAAGGGGTCATATCTTATTTTTTGTAATATTATTGTTTTCCCTAAATTCATATGTTAGTCAAGTTTTGCTGCAACTGAGTTAACTTTAAGTTTTAAAAAAATTTACTTGTTCTGCATCACGATATGACCTCTTTTATATAGATCTGTTCCAGATTTGAATTTTTTTTAAACATTAGTTCATAATGTCCTATAACTATCATTACCATGAATTCACCTTTGTGTCTTTTACTGTTTGCTGATCTCATCTGATCTCATTGCTGATCATCTTTGCATTAATTCTCTTTATTCCACTTGTGCACAGAACTAAATTAGACTTGGGGATTGTGAAGCAATCTAAAATAGTGGATGAGGTGAGAAAATGTATTAATATTTTTCCTGTGTGTGTGTGGTTAACTTTGTTTGGTTTGCAAGTACATGCATAACTTCCCCACAAGATGTGAATTCTATATTAATGAACCAGTTTGTTACAAACCGTTAAAATCATAGCTAATCCATGTTTTGTATATTGCAGTTATTGTTTTTTATGAATATGATTATTACGGGGATGAATGCTTGATTCTGATTGGTCCATCATAGTATTCTCCAGTCAAATGTTTTAATGATGAGGAACTGTTATTTACTGTTTTTTATGTTTCTTGTAGTGTTATCAGTAACTAAAACTAAATCGTTTTGGTAACTGAAATAAAGCTGAAATAAAATAAATATTATAAAACCTAAACATTTTGCCTTAAAATAAAGTTAAGGCTGAAGT
This sequence comes from Enteromius mattozi, assembly GCA_032359235.1. Taxonomy (NCBI): domain Eukaryota; kingdom Metazoa; phylum Chordata; class Actinopteri; order Cypriniformes; family Cyprinidae; genus Enteromius; species Enteromius mattozi. Next base: position 4,273,771 of record JAUMHE010000099.1, on the reverse strand, counting down.
ACTAAAATTACAAACAATAAAACTGAAACAAATGAAAAGCTAAACAAAATATTAAAAAATAAATTAAAATGAAAATATATTTAGTAAAAGCTCATTAAAATTATTTATGAATACTATAATAGTTAATAATACATAAACAATACTAACATAACACTGATCTCATACCTCTTTACGCTCTTTCTCCTTTCTTACATAATAAAATATTTTCAACTGAAAGTAGGATTTATTTATTTATTTGGTAAGTATCGGTGTAATAAGGGTTCATTATTGCTAAAAATAAAACTCCTGACAAGGTGTTCTGGCCCTTATTTTAACACAATAAGCCTTGTATCACCCTGAAAGTGTTTATTTTCCAGTAATGCTTATTTATTGAACATTAGTGTCTCTTACCATATATTTTATTATGTCAGTTACGGGTTAGTTGTAGCCTCATTGGTGTTTATTTGTTTTTAATGTCTCCTCTTTAGTGGTTCACCTTGAAGGACACCCCTACAGGACGGGTTCATCTCAGACTGGAGTGGTTGAGGCTTGAAGCGGACACAGAAAGACTGGAAGAGGTCTTGCAACACTGCAAATACACAGAGCACAGGGGGTTTATTGGAAATGGGTGTGCTCTTTTCAACACACATGTTAACAGTGTTTTCATATACTCCACCCGTTAACCAATCCTTGAAAACTTCAAACGTTAGAGATTGAAAGCTTACTTTGCACACTTGGCAAACAGAATGAATACAAACAGAATTTCTTGCAGTGTGTTTGCTCCTCCCTCCATTGGCCTCAATTTTTGTCTCTCTCTCTCTCTCAGGTTCTGAAGAGAAATGAAAGTGTGGTGAGTAAAACAGCTAAGCCGCCCTCAGCAGCCATCTTGGCAGTGTATCTGGACAAGGCTGAGGCACTTCCTGTGAGTAATACTCTCACATCCTCTTCCTGTTGCACTCTCTGTTCTAAAGCACACACCACAAACAGTATAGTAATAACAGTATAATAAATTAATAATGCTTTTATATTTAGCTTTATATGACAACAACGGAAGTTTCTAAATATTATCAATGTTGAAAACAGTTGTGCTGCTTCATATTTTTGTAGAAACCATGATGAATATAAAGTTCAAAAGAACAGAATTGAAATTGCAACATTATAAATGTCACTTTTGATCAATTTATTGTGTCCTTGCCAAATAAAAGTATTATTTCTTTAAAAAGAAAAATAAATCAAGCCCCAAACATTTGAACGTTGTATATGTGGGTCTGATTCTCTCGCCTTTGTACCTGAAAAGGAAGTGAAATCTTGAGCTTACCCTACTTTGTGGACAAACCAACAGCCCCTTTAAGGAAAACTACTTAATAAACATACTAAATAATGTCTCAATAAATGTCTGAAAATGTTTCTGTGAGGGTTACATGTGGAGTTAGGGGTTAGAAAACATCGTTAGCACAGTATAACAAACAATAGAAGTCAAAGGAAGGCCCCACCATGATCGTTAAAATAAAAGTGTGCGTGTGCCTTTGGTTACCCACAACCTGCCATTTCCCTTTTACGTTTGGCAGCAGACCAGCAGACGGCCAAATCTGAAACAGAGTAAAAGGAGCACTGCAGCCATGTCTACAGAAACTATTAAGCGTAACTCTAGATTATACAACTTCACTTAACGGCTCATAGTCTGATAGAGCACTTTGTGAAAGCACTTGCATCCAGAATATTTTACCAGAAGTGCAAGGGCAAAAGAGTTTACTGAGAGGAACACGCTGACACTTAAAACACTTGAAACAAGTACGCACTTGCATCGAGTGAACATCCCAGAGCGCTCAAGCTCACAGTGCTATGGTCTGGAGGATTTAAAATGAGTGTTCTGGCTTCATTGTGTTAGTTTTTTCTGTTGTCAGTGATCACAGATAATAATCTGGAGTCGTAACTTGGTTCTCAAGCAAAAATTGTGTTTGTGGTAATGCACTCATTGTTCAATGAAAGTCTATGGGGTTTACTCTGTGAGAAAAGTAAAAAGCTGCAAGTACCTACCAGTATAGGAAGTGCATTTGACACATTAATTCTTGACAACAAATAAAGTGCATTTTATCATATATGCATTCATAGTATCAAAATAAAACATACTGTGTTTCATGAATACTGAATATTTAGACACGCTATTCATTTGGCATACCGCTTTTCTCATGATGTTCAGATTAATGTGTACAGTATTTTAAGTATGTATAAGATTTAAATGTTAAAAAGTTTGACGTATGCAACAAAGGAGCATTAGGTTGTTCAAATATGACAGTGAAGCCAGTTACAAGGTGAGAACAGATTTCTATTTCGCATAAATACTGTTCTTTTCAGTTACAGTAAAAAAATCTCAATTCCTCAAAAATACAAAGCAGTACAATGACAGCACAGAAATGTTTTATGAGCCGCAAATCAGAATATTAGAATCATTTCTGAATGATTTCATGTGACACTGAAAACTGGAGTAATGATGCTGAAAATTCAGCTTTGCATCACAGGAATAAACGACAAATTGAAAAATATATTCAAATAGAACACATTGCAAATAGAAATTGTAATGATATTCTACAATATTGCTGGTTATAGTATTTTTGATGCAGCAACTTGGTGTATAGAATCACGTACAAACTGTATTTGTGTAGAGTTATACAAATGAGTTAAACAGTTAAAACAGGAAATATAATTATAATAGATGATGGCAAAATGATAAAAGATGTACAATTCATTTATTTGTTTTTTTAAGTGTATTTGTACCTATTTCTTCTGATTTTCAGATGAAGAAAGGCAATAAAGATCCCAATCCAATCGTTCAGATCTCAGTGCAAGATGTGACTCGTGACAGCCGGGTAAGACGCACACCTGATCCATCCCAAATAAACCTTCCCATGTGATGCTTACTTATTTTCCATCTTCCAGATTTGCTGGAATACAGTGAACCCCCAGTGGGAGGACGCTTTCACTTTCTTCGTCAGAGATCCAAGCAAACAGGATATAAACATACAGGTATCCTAACATCATCTTCTAATTTCCAACCGTCTTCTCTCTAAACACTCTCTCTAAAAAGCTGTAAATACTGGTGTAAACAGGGCTCAGATGTGAATACTGCTAGTTTACTAGTTTACATTCATTATACTTACTACTTTTTTCATCTCTTTCAGGTGAAGGATAATGACCGCGTTCAGGTTTTGGGAAGTCTGTCCATTCCTGTTTCCCGTCTTCTCTCTTGTCAAGATCTGAGTTTGGACGAGTGGTTTAATCTGAAGAATTCTGGTCCAGAAAGCCGCATCCACATCAACACAGTGCTCAGGGTAAACTCATCTGACAACACAATACGCAAGCTTGAGTTCACAATATACTGCTAAAGTAATAATGTGAAATATTATTACAATTTAAAATACTTGATTTCTATTTGAAAATATTTTAAAATGTAATTCATTCATGCGATGCAAAGCTGAATTTTCAGCATCAGTACTCCAGTCTTTAACGTTATTAGATCCTTCAGAAATCATTGCTGCTCAGGACACATTATTATCGATGTTATGCTGCCTTATATATTTCTGTGGAAACCATAATAATCTTTTCAGGATTTTTTTGATAAATTGAAAATTCAAAAGAAGAGCATTTGAATTTAAAATCATTTGTAACATTATAAAAGTCACTTTCAATCAATTTAACGCATCTTTGACAAATAAAAGTATTAATTTATTTAAAAAACAAAACTCGGTCCCACTTTGTATTAAGTGGCCTCACCTACTATGTACTTAGAGTAAAAATAAGTATAAAGTACGGTTAAGGTTAGGGACAGGTTTGGTAGTATGGTTAGGTTAAGGTGTAAAGGATGGGTCAACAGTGTAATTCTAAATGTAATTACAGAAATTAATTTCAGATACAGTTACATTTAGGTATTTTTAAAACATAAGTACAATATAATGATTGTATGCACACAATAAATGCACTGCACCAAATAATTAATTTAAATGTAAGAACATACTAGTTAAGGCCACTTGATATAAAGCGGGACCCAAAACTCTTACAAATCCCAAACTTGTCAACAGTACTATATGATGTTGTACAGATTTCAAGTGTATTATATTTGGAAGAAAGAGTCTAATTCTGTTTCGATATCATTTCCTGCAGGTGCTCTGGTTGGATGAAGCCGCTGCAGCTGCCTCTCTCCTCTCCAGTGACCCTTTTTCAAAGAGTTCTGCCTCACGTCCACAGAAGTCAGCGCCCCATTCCAGCTTCGCCACTGAGGTGTGCAGATCTGATCCATTAGTCAGCAAAATCTATATTTCTGAGCTATTAATAATGTATCACATTAGCCATACAAGTACTGAAATCAACATCCTGCGATGGTCCAAACGATCATACCCACCCTAAAATTATCTGTCCTTTCTTCCTGTAGGGGATGCTGCGTATCCACCTCGTGGAGGGTCAAAATCTGGTCGCGAAAGACAATCTCATGGGTGGGATGGTGAAGGGTAAGAGCGACCCGTATGTCAAGATCCAAGTCGGAGGTGAAACCTTTAAGAGTCATGTGATCAAGGAGAACCTCAACCCTACCTGGAACGAGATGTATGAGGTGGGAATGCTGGGAAATACATTTAAAAATCAACTAATAATAGGCATTATGGTTTTGTCTGTAATGGCATGCTACCGTACTACTCATACAATTTGTGCAGTTTTTCTTTTCTTTTCATGCAATCGTTTGCTAAAGATGTGCTGTACACATATGTGCTGTATATAAGTAATTTTCATAAAAAAAGTTACAAATATAAAATGATAACTGTTGATAATGACATATTGAATTAAATATGCGTAATATATTTAAAATGTTTGTTTTTTTTAAACCTAATACGGTCATTCAACAATGTTTAAAATGTTGCATGTTGCATAATGTTCACAATGCAATCCAAGGGCTTTACAAGCGTAAAGAAGTGATTGGCACTAATGACACTAAAATAGTTTATAATGAACTCTAAAAATAACTTGTGGATATATACTGCTTACGTGCTATTTGAAAAATAATTAAAACCTTTGTTATAAATAGTAGTCCATTTACATATTATCCTATGCACATTTTTTAATTGTTAAATAAAAATAACACTAAAATAATTTGCGAGCTATAACTGTGTGTAATATAAAAAAATAAACAAAATATAAAAAAAATAACTGTTAATGTCTATAATTACATACTGTTTACGTACTATTTTTATAAGGATATTATTCTGTATACAAAAGTGTTCAAAACATTTGTCTTTGTGACTTTTTACTTGTTTAAGCTGCAGAATCTTTACCCAATATTTAAAACTTTTTTATTTCCCATTGATATTTTTAAGGTGGTTTTGACGCAGCTTCCTGGTCAGGAGCTGACGTTGGAAGTTTTTGATAGGGACATGGACATGAAAGATGACTTTATGGGCAGGTATGAGTGCTCGGGTCAATAAAATGCATAAGAATTCTAAGCTTTGTTTTAGCATTATTTAGGCATGTATTGTTCTTCTTTCAGGCTGAAGATGAATCTGAGTGATATAATTAGCTCCGAGTACATTAACGAAGTGAGTATATGTGCATTTGTAGTAATGTCTAAAAATAAGCTGTATTAATATACTGATTCATTAGCTTTTGTGGCTGTATTTCTGTGTCAGTGGTTTACTCTGAGCGATGTTAAGCGTGGTCGTGTTCATCTCGTTCTGGAATGGCTGCCCACTGAAACACAACCAGAGAAACTACAGCAGGTGAGCAGAACTGTCTCTCATTATCGTTTGTATTGAAAATGCAGTGATAAAATGAACTGGTTAACTTTGCGATTATTCTTCAGGTGTTGCAGTACCAGTCAAAGAGCTCATACCTGAATAAGACCGTGCCGACTGCTGCTCTTCTGTTTGTGTATTTGGAGCGCGCACATGAGCTTCCTGTGAGTATGATATCTCTTTAACATCTCCGCTGTTAAGAGCAAATGGAGACCGGGAACTTCCTGTCTCTCCTGAGAAAAAGACTATCTTGTAATCTTCCAGTAATCTTGCATGTTTCTCTTCTATAGCATAACTGTGCGCAGATTTGCCAAGAAACAGTGTGCAATCAGAAGACAGAGATGTCAATATAAAGTCAAACATTTCTCTAATTATCTTACAGCTGCTATTTTTGAAAATAAATAATTGGTTATATAGCAAAAATGCAGTCAGTTGATTAAAAATGGCAGTAAAGACATACATAATGTTGCATAAGATTTCTAATTTAAATAAATGCTTCCTTTAAACTTTATATTACCCAAAGAATGCTGGAAAAAAAAGCAGTAAACTCAGCATATTAGAAGGATTTCTGAAGAATCATGTGACACTGAAGACTGGAGTAATGATGCTGAAAATTCAGCTTTGCATCACAGGAATAAATTACTTTTAAATTACATTAAAATAAAAAACAGTTATTTTAAAATACTAATAATATTTAAAAAATATTATAATTTATATTGTATGTTTGATGAAAAAAAAGGAAAGGATTGTTGTGGACTACGTTACTGCAGACATACAATAAATACATAGTAATTACAATAAAAACAGTGATATAAACAAAAACAATTCTCTGTGTGTTTAGTTGAAGAAGAGTGGAAAGGAGCCTAAAGTTGGAGCTGAGCTGATTTTGAGAGGAACTTCTCGTAAAACCACGGTGAGAAACTGTTTTTGCTGTTGAATTGATTGATTAATGTTGTGTGGATCCCACTGATTTTCTTTCTCTGGACTGATGCTGTGTGATGTAGGTCTCTGACCGCACCAGCTCTCCTCAGTGGGACGAGGCATTTCACTTCCTGGTTCGAGATCCACTAAACGAAAACCTTGTTGTGAAGGTAAGAGAATGCAAACTGCACATTTTTATGTTATGTTACAACTGTAGTGTTTGGCTTGTAACGCACCTTACCACCTAACTTTAACCTTTCTACCTCACTTTTTCTCTTCAGTTGTCCCACAATTGGGACTTCTCTCTGGGATCTGTGGTGATTCCCATCAAAGAGCTTCTCTCTGAACCAGATCTGATGCTGGATCAGTGGCTCGATCTGGATGGAGCGTCACCCCAGAGTCAGATTCTGCTCAGAGCTCAGCTGAAGGTAAAACACACGCATAGATATTCTGTTATTTTAAAGTTTTAAAAGAAGTCTCTTCTGGTCACCAAGGCTGTGTTTATCTGATCAAAAATTCAGTAAAAACGGTAATATTGTTAAATATTATTACAATTTAAAGTGGTTTTTCTATTTTAATATATTTTCAATTGTCATTTATTTCTGTGATGCAAAGCATTTTTCTTACTCATTACATTCAATTGCTGCTTATTAGTATTATTATTATTATTATTATTTTTTTTTTTTTTAATAATAGAAAGTTCAAAAGAACAGCATTTATTTGAAATGGAAAACTTTTATAACATTATAAACATCTTTACTATTTCTTTTGGTCAGTTTAATGCATGAATTTCTGAATAAAAGTATTCATTTCTTTTGCAAGGTTTCTGCAGGTCTTAAAAAGGCCTTAAATAACGTTAAATCTTGCATGCACTGCAAAATCTGAATAATGTGAACTGACACAGAAATCTTCTATATCTTCTTTTTGTATTCCAATACAAATATCGGAACATCCTTAAATCAAGACTCATTTATTTATGCACTTTAAAAAAAAAAATTGTTTTCTAGAAAAAAACCAAACTAAATCAAGTGAGTTTCTGCTTAAAACAAGAACTGTCGATGGTGTATCAACATTAAATTCTTCTGAGCACTTTGGCAGATATTCTTGTTTTAGTCATGTTGTTTCTCATGTAAATGCATCTTGATTTATTCATTATTAAGAATTATGCAAATTATTATTATTATCATTAAAATTACTTTGAAATTTGACTTTAAAAAAAGTTTTTTTATGTCTGTTTTCAAAGCAAACTCCTAACTCCTAAAACTCCTGACTCCTAACTTTTGAATTGTAGAGTCAAAAGAGCAGCCTTTACATTCTACAAAATATTATTTAAAAATTGGTTTTCATATAGAAAACAATAGAGCTGTCATCAGTAGTATAATGTTTGCTTGAACTGTGCCTTTGAAGTATTTTGTGGTTGATGTGATGTTATCTCATGTTATAGATTCTTTGCCCTAAAGAGACGGAGAGCTCTGAAGACCAGGAGGAGCCCAAACTTCCTAAAGTGTCCAGCATTAGAAGAAAACAGGAGGAGGAATTAGTGCAGAAGTGAGAGGAGGAGGATTTCAAATCATAGAGCACTCAAACATTTCTTTATTAGTAATATTTAATAAAAACGTGCCTTAAACAGAAGTTCTTAATTAAAATAAATAGATCTGCAGAACTGACAACTGAAAATTCATTCATAATTTCTCTTAAAAATTGATGATGAAGTCCACCAGCCCTTAATAATAATGGTCATAATTTATAGTAATTGTTACTATAAACAGGTGTATTTAAGTAAGTGTGGTTGTTATTGTTTATAGTCGACTGTATTTATGATTATTTATTTTATTTTCAAGAACAATGTTTCCTGTTCATATTGTTGCATGTTGTGTTACTGAAAAGACAATAAACTTACTTTGACTGTGACGTGTGTCTGTGTTTGTTTGTTTTTGGGGGGGATTTAGGTCTAGTATTGAGGAGGTCCCACCATCTCCCGTCAGCAGGACTTCCTCTGTGTCAGTCCCAGAAGAGGAGGAAGTCCCAGAGGTCACGGAGGTCCCAGAAGTTTCCATTTCTGACCTTCGACCCTTGCACACCAGCCCTGACCCCAGCTTTGGTGCCGAGGTAAGGCGTGTTCAGATGGATGAGATGAACTGTTGATATGACTTATGAATGCAACTATACCAACACAGTGGGGTGATTTGATTTTTTTAGGGCGTGCTCCGCCTCCACCTGCTGGAAGCTGAAGATCTGGTAGCAAAGGACAACATGATGGGAGGGATGGTGAAGGGGAAGAGCGACCCGTATGTCAAGATTCATATCGGAGACAAAATCTTTAAGAGCCATGTAATCAAGGAGAACCTCAACCCCACCTGGAATGAGATGTATGAGGTGGGTTGAGGTCCTCAGAGGTTTAGCTGTTGTTACAATGGTTTTAAAAATAATATGTAACCGATGCTTTTTTCCAGCTGGTTCTGACCTCCAGGTCAGCCTCTGATGTCCTTGTGGAGGTTTTTGACAAGGATGTGGACAAAGATGACTTTTTAGGGAGGTATGTGGCAGTGAAACTATATTTAAAAACTTAGTGTTCATTGAAATAAAGCTGAAATAAATTATACACATTAGATGGGAATTTAAACAAAAATGTTTTCTTATTAAAATAAAATAAACTTTGTCTATATTTAATGCTATCAAATGATTAATCGCATCCAAAATAAAACAGTTAACATGTGTTAATATGTGTGTGTGCTGTGTATATTAATTATGTATATATAAATACAAATACATGTATATATTTAAGAAAAAATGTTATGTTTATATTTTAAATAAATGTATATATAATATAAAATTCTATGATATAAATGTATATACACGTAAATATTTTCCACATATATACTGTGTGTGTATTTGTATATACCTAATGAAAAGATACATTTAAGTGTGTGTGGTTTATATAATAAGTATACACAGTATGATGTAAAAAAACTCTTAAAAACTGGAAATGTAAATATAACAACTAATTTATTATCATTTATTACTGCTGTGTTGTAATGCATGTTTGTATATGTATTTTGCTTGGCCACAGGGTGAAGATCAGCTTAGAGGAGATCATTCAATCTCAGCTGACCGACGAAGTTAGTGATTCATCTCTAATATCTTTCCTCATTCTCTTTAATCTTCTAATTTTGAGCAATTTAGACATATGTAAATTTTAGTTTGACAAATGTCATTGTGTTTTCTTTCTCTGTGTCAGTGGTTTTCTCTGAATGACGTCAAACATGGCCGGGTTCACATGGTTCTGGAGTGGGTGCCCACAGTCACAAAACCTTACCAACTACAAAAGGTCAGTATTAAACCTGACATATTATATTATATTATATTATGAGTATGCATGACCATTATCCATCTAGATGATCAGAGTGAAGTGTTTTATTTGATTTCATTTTTAAAATAAAATGATGTAATATAACATTTTTTATATTTATATAATTGAATTTGCTATTTTTGAAGTTTGCTTTTTAATTTGACTTAGCTTAGCTTTCAGTAAAAATAATGAATGCATTAGCCATTTTGCATCAATGAATAATAAATTTAATTGCTCATTTTGCATGTAAGATTAGGATAAAATGTTGCATTTTAGTGACATAGTTTAAAATTTCATAAAAAATGTTATTTTAATGCATTTATTGTTTATTTCTTAGTATGTTTAATGTGAATGTATTTTATACAGATTAATTTGGTGTTCGAATGTCTTTTTCTTGTTTTCTTCACACCAGGCTCTGCAGTTACAGTCAGAGCATTCATACCAGAACAAATGTGTGCCGTCAGCAGCTCTGTTCTTCGTTCTGTTGGAGAGAGCTCACGACCTGCCGGTGCGTCTCTTATAAGCATTACCCCACACAAACACAGTTATGCTATATTGAATGAAATTATAATACTGTGATACTGTCATGTGTGCAGCTGAAGAAGAGCGGAAAGGAGCCTAAACCTGCTGCAGAGCTGGTGTTAGGTGACATTTCCCATAAAACCAAGGTGGAAATTTGTGCCTTTTTTAAAGAACAAGTTAATGGCAGTTTCTGACCCTTAATAAAAGCAACTTCTTTGCTGGTCTTTTTAAAGGTGTGTGACCGCTCTATGTCTCCTGAGTGGAGTGAAGCTTTCCACTTCCTGGTTCATAACCCTACAGACGAGATTCTTATTATAAAGGTAAAAAAGATGGAGTTTGATATAATCCATCTAAAACTATTTTAACCTGTTAACTGTCACGCTCATTTTTGAGTGTAGGCCTGTAAAGGTAATTTCGAAATTCAAATGATTATAATTCTGGAATGCTTTTGAATACAAAGTTTCTAGCATAGGTGTCTGCAGTTTAAAAAAATAAAAAACTAAAAGTTACAGCTGTTTAAGTTTTTTTTTTTTTATTCAAAACATTGTTCTAGATGTAAGATATTTGAAAACAGTATAAACAGTGCATTTTTTTCAGTGAACATTATATTATTATATAAATTACAACTAGTTACTGGACCTAAAATGTACCCTTTCCCATACACATTAATATCAATTCTAACCTGACTTTTGAATATTGATATAGTCCATGGACACATTATGCATCAAAAACCCTTACATATGTTGTAATAAACATCCATAACGGAATTTATCTTTGTTAACCTTTTCTCTCGGTTCCCCCGTAGCTTTCAAGTGCCTTTGAGCAGCCCTTAGGCTCAGTGGTTCTACCAATCAGAGAGCTGCTTTCAAAACCAGATCTACTGATGGACGAATGGTTGAGTGTGGATGGAGCAGGTCCTGACAGTCAGATTCTGCTGAGGGCACAACTTAAGGTCAAACAATGATTTTTATTGCTTTTTCTAAACTGTAATAGGATTAACTTACTTATTTTCAAATGGTCATTTCAGTTCTTAAAATAACAATGTAAAAAACAAACAAAAAAAATGTCTGAATTACTTGTTTAATATCAGATTTTGGACTCAAGTTTGGACACAAGTGTCCTTCATCGTAAAAAGCCTGTTGTTGAAGAAGAGCGGTCAGTGATTGAGCAGCACAAAGAAAAAGCTCCAGTCACTGTTGAACACTCACAAGCTGCAGTCAATAAAGAGTCTGAGAAGAAAACACTGCCAACAAAAGGGTTCGATTGTTTTGTTGTGATTACTGATTTCTTAAAAGTCATGCTGTTTTATTTATGAGAACTAAACCAGACTGCTTGTTTGTGATGAACAGGGTCAAAGAACTAGCAGCCTCTACTTTACCATTACCTGTGTCACTGCCTCAAGAACATCAGAAACAAACAGATGCCCATGATATAGATGATCATCACACGCCACCTGTACCCAAAACACAGCCTGCCACTGAGGTTAGTGTGTGTGTGTGTGTTTCATCGGGCCGGCTGCAACCACGTAATGCACGTTTAAAGATCAAACCGAGGCGTGAGGGGTTTTTATATCACTGTATTTCTGAAGGAAGAAAATGTTATTTTCATTTCATCCTGTATATAAGGCAGCGTTTTTAAGCTCAGAGCTGCTTTGTCTACAGCCGTTACCTGGGAAACCTCTTGTCTCTCGTACTTAAATCACATCCTGCTGGCAGAGAATGAGTTTGCATTTTCAAGAAATCCGTCTGATTTACGCTGCAAACATATTTTGCTTGTTATCAAAAAAATAATCTACTCTAGAAAGGACTTAGCTGTTGTTATTGATTCTATTTGAATGTTTACCAGTTAAGTTAAGTTAAGTTAGGGCTACACAAGCACGCATGCGCAGTAACGTTTATGTTGTTGTCGTTGAAACCGTCTATAAAGCATAATTTACTTAAAGATTTTATTTTAATTATTAATTTATTTTACGTAACATTTTATGTTAAATTAGTTCAAATAAATGATTGTTTAATCATAATGTCATTATTTTAATTTTAATTTATTAAGTGATATTATTTAAAAAAATTATCAAATTATATTATAAATGATTATATTTAATAAATTTTTTAATTTAATTGTATTTATTGCATTAATTTAATTATTTTAATTGATTTAATTAAAACGATTTTTTTAAAATCAGATCCAATATATATTTAATTAAACATTAAATACTTTTTTTAAAAAATTAAATTATTCATTATGGTACAATAAACATTATTGTTTTGTTGAACATAAATGCTGATCATGTTTTTTCTTTTATTTTCTTTATTGATTCAGTGTAACTGAGACACTATTAGAGTTTTTTATTACTATTTTTAGTTTAATCAAATTTTTTGTGATTTTGTATTCTGTTTTTGTCATCGTTCTTAGTTTTTTGATGGGTATATAATTTGTATCAATTTTAATTTTAGTTTTAATTGTTTTAGCATAGCATATCCAAAATTAACTTGAAAAAAATATTTTTGGCAGCTACTGGAAATAAGATACATTTTTATATTGTTATTATTATTTATTTATTTTATTTTGTTTTAGTAATTTTGCAGTTTGTTTTTGTCATAGTTTTTAGTTGTTTTTTAAATAGGCATATAGTTTTCATTATTTTTTATTTTAGTTTTAGTTATTGTAGCATATCAAGTACTACAAAAAAGTGAAAAAATATTTTTGACAGTTCATGGAAATAAGATAATTTTTTTTATATTTTATTTTATTTCAGTTAAAATTTGTTTTATTTTGAGTAACAAAAAGGTTTTTTATTGTTCTAGTTTAAGAGTACTTAATAACTATAATAATAACTATAATAACTCTGATTATTTCTTATCATTTACAGGATCTCAGCAAAGTCCCTGACTCCACTACCACTAAAGGTGGATACATGGAACCAGTCAAAACATTTGGATCAGCCCATGAAGAGCAAAAACCAGAAGAGCAGTGAGTCAAAGATTTGATATAACCCTGATTAAGAACCCTTAATTAACAAAATAATATAATATTAATACTCATAATAATGATAGGCCATCATATAGAGACTGATTTCTTCCTGTTATACAGGTATGTCAAGAAGGTTTCTCCCAGTGCTCCTGCAGAGGAGTCAAAAGTTAGTAGTTCTACTGACATACGACCCCAAAAGACCAGCCATGACCCCAGTTTTGGCACCAAAGTGAGTGGTGTTTCTTTAACTTTTATGTTCCTAGGTCAGCATAGCATTTTAGAACATGTTTGAACATGTCCTACTTGGCAGGATGACTTCAGTATTGTTCTCATGATATGATTGTTCAATATCTGTCCTATAGGGGGTGCTGCGTATCCATCTTTTGGAAGCTCAGGATCTGGTAGCGAAGGACAACATGATGGGAGGGATGGTGAAGGGCAAGAGCGACCCGTATGTCAAGATCCATATCGGAGACACAACCTTTAAGAGTCATGTGATCAAGGAGAACCTCAACCCCACCTGGAACGAGATGTATGAGGTGGGAATGTTGGGAAATGTAGTTTGGAAAAATCAAGGTGTCGCAGAAATGTCTGTAATGACTATGATTTATGTTTATTTATGCTCATTTCCTAAATATTTTAAAATTGTTATCTGTAAAATACTAAAAAAAAACATTACTTTAAAAGGGATTAATAGTAATGTTTCCTGCTTTTATTTACTAGATGATTCTGAGTCCTGATAACAATCTAGACGTGAAGTTTGAGGTCTATGATAAGGATTTTGAATCTGATGATTTCCTTGGAAGGTTAGTACATTTACAGCCTTTTTTTTTTTTACTAAATAAAGCACAGAAACCTTTTTGTTTGTTTGTTTTTGCATTATTACATAATTTTGGGGGACAGCTAGGCACATTTCCCATCTATTTCACATATATCATGGTAGTATTTCGATTTCAATTTATGCCAAAAACACTGATTTTGATTGCTGATTGAGGGGTGAAATTTAAAAAAAATAAAAATTTATGAAATTTACTCTAAACATAAAAAACTATTTATTTCAGATATTATATTAATTAAATAAATGATGTTTTACTTCGCCTTCATGTGTGTTCAGGTTCAAGCTCAAACTTGGACATATCATCAGTTTAAAGTACAATGATGAAGTGAGTATCAGTGTATTTGACTCTAGTTTGTAAGATCATAACACAATCAGCACATGAACCTGTCCCTGCTGCTTTTTCTTTTCCAGTGGTTTACTCTGAATGATATAAAACACGGTCGAGTCCATTTGGTCCTGGAATGGCTTCCCACCTCAACACAGCGGGATAGATTGGATCAAGTCAGTTTTTCATAAAGGATTCTGTTGGTTTTCATATATAAAATTATATATAAAATTGATTTAATTATTAAAAAAGATATTTTTTCACTAGGTAATGCAGATGCAAAGCTCTCAGACCTACCAGAACAAGTCTGTGCCATCAGCAGCGTTGTTGTTTATTTACTTAGAAAGAGCTCATGACCTGCCTGTGAGTCTATGTACATTTACACACTATCAGTTTACTATAATTTCCAGAGATTGCATTAAAAAGACAATTTCTAGTCAATGCTAAATAAAGTATAATATGTATGTATAATATATATATATATAAATGTATATTATATATGCATTTATATATTTGTGTTTTATATATATATTTATTTATTCTACTTTATTAAGCATTTCACTGACTGTAAATGATCTTTATCAATGAAATCTATATAAATTATTTTAATGATTGGAAAAGTAGTGAAAGCTTTTTTTATATATATATATATATATATATATATATATATATATATATAACCTGTCATTAATTCTTGATGGTTATATGTCTAGTTGAAGAAAAGTGGAAAGGAACCCAAAGCTGCTGCTGAACTTGTAGTTGGAGGAACCACTTATAAAAGCAAGGCAGGAGACTTTTATCTATAATAGCTATCATACACTCCTATAAAAAAGTTCAATGGTAAAGAATTTATGTGTAATATTTTTTTCTGTGTTCTTACATGTAAAGGTGTGTGATCGCTCATCTTCTCCTTACTGGAATGAAGCATTTGACTTTCTGGTCTATGACCCCAAAAAGGACATACTTGTCATTAAGGTGAGGCCTGAAATGCAGTTAATACTATTTTATGGAGATTGCATGCATTAATTATAAGTATATTATAATATATAATATATGTGTATATATATATATATATATATATATATGTGTGTGTGTGTGTATATTTAAACTTGTCATTAATATATATTTAAACTTAAATTTAAACTTGGTCATTATTGTATACACCTTAGTGTGCTTCAGGTTGAGTACATACTTAACATGCATTTACAAAACTAAACTAACTTGCTCAGAATGAAAGTAGTTGACCCGAAACAGGAACTGTCAGTTGAAGAAGAGTTTAAACTAGAAAATTTTCTGCATTATGCTTCAGATCTTAAATTATGATTATTTAAGACTCTCATTTGATTTATTGTCCTTCTGAGCAGCTCTCAAGTGCCTGGGACCAACCCATGGGCTCTTTGGTTCTACCAATCAGGGAGCTACTTTCAAAACCAGATCTACTGATGGACCAATGGCTCAATCTGGATGGAGCTTCACAAAAGAGCCAGATCCTGCTCAGGGCACAGCTGAAGGTTAGACTCATTTTGATGGTTGTTTTATTCACCCGGCCAAAAAACAGTATCACAGTGCTGTAAATACAATCAACATTTTCTCTTTTATTTAGATCTTGGATTCAAAAATGGCTGCTTTAGTGGCCATGGGTTCAGGTCCTGTGTTGAGTAATAAGCAGGCGGCCACCACTGGTCAGATCCAAATCTCCCTTTCCTTCCAGAAGAAGCTGACCGTGATCATCCACACATGCAGGTCTGGTGTGATGATAAACCCTTTCGAGTCATTTTTAGTTTAGAAGTCATCTATGTAAGTGTGAAGTTTGAAGTGAAGTGAGGACGTTCTGTGTTTGTGTGTTTTCAGGGGTCTGGTTACATCATCTAAGGACAGTTTAGACACCTACGTCTCCCTCATTCTGCTGCCAGATAAAAGCAAGGCCACGAAAAGAAAGACGACTGTGAAGAAGAAAAATCTGAACCCTGAGTTCAATGAAAGGTTTGGAGACGTGTGTGTGTGTGTTGTTCAAGAATAAGAGAGATTAAAGTGAGTTGTGATTAGTTCTGTAAGCTATGTATCATGATAATACCTTACTTTTGCTTTGGAGCACCATCTAAACATGATGGCATGTTGATATATTTATGTAGTAACATACAGTGGTGGCCAAAACTACAACACTAGTATTTTCAGCAGCTAAAAATGGTTTTAGGTCAGTTATTTCTATCTTTTGCTGTAATATGTCTGTATGAAATATCAGTTTACATTTCCAAACATTCATTTAGCCATTAATTGTAATTATCAAGTGAGATTTTTGTGCTCCACACAGAGATCTGATCTGATCATCATCCAGTCTGTCTGGAATGACATGAAGAAACAGAACAAACTGCTTTAAGAAACCTACCTGCAAAGCTAAAGTGCTGTTAAAAGTTTTAAGCGCTTGTGTAAAATGACAATGCTATCAAAAATATTGTCATAATATTATCAATTAACTTCTATTAACTAAATTAAAACAACATTTGGTGTAAGCATCCTTTGCGTTTAAAGCAGTTTTTCAGGGAGTTTTGCCGGTAGGTTTTTGTTCTACATCTTGGAGACGTTGTCACAGTTCTTCTGGATTTAGTCTGTCTCATTTTGTTCTGTTTCTTCATGTCATTCCAGACAGACTGAACGATGATCAGATCAGATCTCTGTGTGGAACACAAAAATATGACTGCATTATTACAGTTAATGGCAAAATGAATATTTGGAAATGTAAACTGATATTTCCTACTTGCACACTTACAGAAAAAGATAGACATAACTGACTGAAAACTGTTTTAGGTTGGTGAAAATACTAGTGGCCTAATACTTCTGGCCTCCACTGTATTGAAATACCATAAGGATGTGATTAATTCATCTTCAAACACTGCACTGTGTCTGCATTTGATTTTATGTTCTGAAATGTGTTTGCATTTTCTGTGTTAGATGTGAAGTGGTTTTAGATGGGTTTTATCAGACCTTGACCCTGGGAGTGTGTTATAATCTGTAATGTTATTCTGTAGGTTTGAGTTTGATATGAGTGTGGAGGATGCTCAGAGACGAGAGCTCAGCGTTTGTGTGAAAAACGCATCCTCGTCCTTCATGAATCGAGACAAAGATGTGATCGGCCAGGTCAGTCCGCCTGAGCTCAGTTTAGCTGAAAAGGAATATACTGCAAAAAAGAAAAAATAAGTTTTTCTGATTAAAATATCTAGACTTCCTAACACTGAAATATATTTGCAAAAAATTGTGTAAGGTAGTAAGACTTGTTTTCAGTTTTTTGTATTCTTTGTTTCGTATTAAATGTTTATATTTTTATTATATTTATAATTGTAGAATATGTATATTAACATTTTGCAATAATTTATATTACTAATATTTGTTTCATGTAATAATCACATTTAATTGTCATTTTAAAAATTAATTTTGATTTTGATTTTTTTATTGATTTATTCTTGTAGGTGCAGATAGACCTGGGACATGTTGACTTGGTCTCTGGAGTCACAGAATGGTGAGTTGTTGTACTTTTAATACACAAGCATAAAAATATTTTCTCTGAACAACACTTTCCCATTTATTATGTGGTGTTTATTTTGTTCAAATATCTGATTAACTTTTTAAGAGACAGAATGCTTATTTTTGGATGAATCGTTTTTCTTTCTGTGTCAGGTTTGATCTGAAAGAAGAGCAGAACTAGCAGTGTTCTTGAACGGAGCACTTCACAGCCAACCTTAAACCTCTTTCTGAAGTTCATCGGGTTAACTCTAGTGTCGTGTATCGCTACCAGCGCTTCCCTTCCACCTTATAACTTCACAAACACGCATATATTTCTTTCCTCCATCGGTTTATTCATCAACAGATGAATTTTGAGTGACCGGATTATATATGATTGATTTTAGCGATTTGAACATATTACTGCATTGACAAATCAAGTTTAGAGTATTACATCAGAACTGATATATAAATTGGTGATATCTGTATAAATGAGTATCAGATGAATGCTAACCGTATGTATTTACAGAGATGAGTGTTGAGCAGGTGTCTGGAAAGAGTCTGGTCTTCCTGTGCAGGTTGCAGGACGTTGCATTTGTGTTTAAATTCAGCAGAAAAAGTTTTTTTTGAAATGGGTTTCAAGTTTTTTTTAAAGCAAAGAAATATCTTTTTCTTTATTGAAGATGAAAGGATGAAATACTAGGTCTGAATGTACAAATTTATGAAGGATTGCAATTAGCAGAAAATGGTGTTATTTAGACAGTTTACACATCATCACCTAAAAACTATTTATGATATCTTATGTGCAGTCACCACAATCATAGTGTTGCATTTGGATAAATAGCTGCTGTTTACATATCCCTGTGGCTTGTGCAGCTTCTGTAGTCCACTGTGATGCCAAATATCTTGAAACTCTATTTTTTAACCAAAATATGATGTTAATGCTTGCTTGTTACATACACGTTGTGTTCGGTTTTAGGCCTTACAAGGAGTTATTTTGTGGTCATTTTTATTTGCAGTTATTTTTCTTATGGTTTATGATGGTCTAAACATAGGGTTCCCATTCTTATGAAAACCGTGTAACAACAGGGAATTTAAATTGATTTCCAGGCCTGCAGAAATCATGGAACATAATAACATATCAAAGTCCCAGACATTTCTAAAGTGAGTGTAAATTTCCGGTTACGCTTGCACGTTTAGTTTTATATGAGTCATAAGCTTTGAATCAAACACCTTGAGCTGCATTCAGATCTTTATCTGTCTGTTTGGAGACTTTTGTACTCCACCTATACTGGTTTAAATTAATTCCAAGGAATGGTACCTGAGTTGCAAATGAAACAATCTGAATGATATTTAACCACTAATATCTGGATATCGTGATAATGAACAGCTGTAAAAGTCATGGTTTATTATTAGTTCAAAGGGTGGGAACCCTGTACTAGAGCTAGACCAAAAACAAATGCTTTTGCTGAGCTTTGTTCATGGTTTCATGATTTTTCATGTTTATAATATACTTAATCTATAACCACCTTTCAAAAGTTTGGGGTCAAGATTTTTTAAATTAATACTTTGATTCAGCAAAGGCAAATAAAACTGATCAAAGGGGACATTTATAATGTTACAACATATTTCTATTTAAAATAAATGCTGTTCTTTTTAAATTTAGTTTCATCAAAGAATAAAAAAAAAGAGTTATGTAACATTTGTAAAAATAAGAGATTTTTTGAAAACAAACAAAATCATAGAGTCCCCAAATTTTTGAACAGTAGTGTAGAATATTTTTTTCTTGTCATGTTTTACTTTACTAGTTTGAGTTCCTATTTTACTGCATTCCATTTGTTTTCTATCACCGCATGCATGTTTCTTTTATTTTCACAAGTTTTATATTCTACATTAAAACATGCCGTAATGTGTTGAGATTTAGGTGCAAATTGGTAATTACCAAAGAACTAAACATGACCATATTCAGCTGAACTGCACTATTCATACTGCCACATTTCTGAATGTATTATCTCATATTCACAGCTGCCAATAAAACATTATGGCATCAGAATGTTGTCAAAAGCCTTTTATTGATGTTCGAACTGCATAACCAACACTAAACTCAAAAATCACTAAAGTCCTTCTGTGGACGTTTTTTTTTTATTCACCAAACCAGTCTGTGTTGATCATGCACAGCTTTATTGATGCTGTATTGTGCAAGCAAACAAACCCTACATCTGCCACAATTTAAAGGTCACATGGTCTTTTTTCATGCAGTGTGTGAAGTGATTTATAGGTAAAAACAGCCCATCAATGCTTTTGTCTTAGTATTTTACAAAAAAGACAGTGTGACAAGCAGTTCATACATGAATATTATGACAACACGTTTTATCATGGTATAAAGACAAGAGTGCGTTTCTCCCTGAAAAGAGACATAATCAGCCTTCAAACCCTCTAATAATGACTTCCAGGTCCATCTTCCCCAAATAAAGACTTCCAAACCATTTCAGTTTTATGTCAGACTGAAAAAGAAGAAATAATGACGTTTAGTTGGATTTGAAATAATCATCAGTATTGGATACAGATTGAGTTGTCATGACATACCTGTCGATGAGTGAGTCTCTCATGGTGGTTGCGATGGCGCTGGGCTGCGTTTCACTCAATCTGAAGACACTCTCGATGACGGACAGCTCAGTGCTCGTAGTGTCCAGCCCACAGAAAGCACACCAGTCGTTCACCACCATACCAGCAGCGATCACCTCACTGCCGCGATTGACCGTTCCAGCCTGCAGAGAAAAAAAAAAATCAGCGAGCTTCCTCAATTACCACAGATATCAATGAGCTAGCATCAGTGCAAAGAAATCAAGCTGGGTATGTATTTAGCTGAACATTTTTAATGCAAAGCATACAAAAAAAAAAACATTCACCATAAGCACCTATAAATTATTTATATTTTCCCCTAAATAAATGAGTAATAATGAAATAAATAACACATAATTTAAATAAATAAACAAATGAACAATAATAATAAAAAAAAAGACTCATCTCATCAAGGCAGCAGTAATTTGATTAAAATGGCTGTCTTTTCTCTGTTTTTATGAAATATTACTACAAATTAAAATAACTTTTCTATTCGAATATATTTTAAAATCAAAGCTAAATGTTCAGCATCATCACTTCTGTCCTCAATGTCACATGATCCTTCAGAAATCATTCTAGTATGAGGATTTAAACAAGAAATAACACTGATTACCATCAATATAAAATACATTTGTGCTTTAAATTATCATTTTCATGATACATGCAATGTTCATGATACACTGTCATCTTTGAAGACCATAAATATTAATTAACAAATAGAAAGCTCAAAAGAAAACAAATCTTTTATAAAATCTAAATGTCTTTGCTGACACTTTTGTTCAATTTACTGCATCTCTGATAAATTAATAAAGTATTGATTTCTTTCAACAAAAATAAAACAACCCCCATATTTTTGAACTGTGTACATATATGTATCACAATTATTCAGCAGAATTTCATCAAGTCCAGATGAAGTGATTGTCAGATATTAGAGAGAAGTCACTCACCACTAAAGGTACTTGCAGGAGTGACGAGAGTTCATCTTGATCTTCTATGGAGGTTTTGGGGTGGACGAGGCCTCCCTGGTTACTGAAGGCACAGTAACTACCCACAAGCACCTGCTCCGCAATCGTCTGTCTGAACACTTCCACCTTGAGAGTGTCTGCAAGAATCTCTTCTGTTTCCTGTGGACAACAATTCCCAGAATTTAATGTAATAATAATATAATAAAATATAAATAATATAAATATAAAGCACTGAGGAATAATTTAGAGCCATTAAGGTTCAGAGAAAGTGCTGATTTCAGAGTTTTCCATTAGAGGCGTTCTTACTCGGTCAAGATCAGGATGAACTAGAGCAACATAGTCGTTACAAGCGATGACGTTCCCCAGCGCAGAAAGACGCTCTTCTACTCTCTGAATCCGCACTGAATCTGGCAGGCAGTTCCTAATGTGCTGTAACTCTTGATCTGTTGTGTTGTTGGGCACCAAGAGACCGTGACGATTTCCTGCAGAAGACCATCCCAAGATGGACACACAACATCTATTAAACATCACGTATGAGGACATAACAGCGTAACAAGACCTAATCTGATCTAGCTTGTCATTTTAAAAGGTTCATTTCATCACATTAAAGGTCTTTGATCAACACACAGTAAAAAAAAAAACTGGATTGGACACATTTTCTTACCCACACACATTCTGCCAATAATTCGACATCCTGCTATAGAGGCATGAATGACGGGCATCGTTTCTG
This sequence comes from Enteromius mattozi, assembly GCA_032359235.1. Classification (NCBI taxonomy): domain Eukaryota; kingdom Metazoa; phylum Chordata; class Actinopteri; order Cypriniformes; family Cyprinidae; genus Enteromius; species Enteromius mattozi. Next base: position 4,251,281 of record JAUMHE010000099.1, on the reverse strand, counting down.
ACAGTTCACCTTCAAAGACACTGTGGCGAAAAACAGACATTCATCACAATCATATTGTATGACAATAGATCGATCACACTCTCTCTTTCTCTCATATACACACACACACACCTATTTTCAGCAATCTAATTTATGACTCACCTGTAAAAGTTTTCTGAACCACCAATGGCCACCAAGCAATATGTGTTTGTGAGCTTGGCAAAGCACCCAATTTCATTATTCTTTTCAAAAGATGCACGGACTGCCATTCTTCTGCTGTTGAAATGATCGAAACCGTCTGAAACTGATGAGAAACAACATTGATGATGATAATAAGATAATAAAAACATGATATAAAATGAACATTAGTAACAGGATACAGCATATAAATATATATGTGTGTGTGTGTGATCTGGTTAGTTGAGTTTCTGCTCTTAACTGTATTTTTTACATATAGTGCTTTTTTAGGATTATTCTCATCTTTGTGCCTGGTTTTGATAAGGAGAGAGAAACGGTTATTAAATGTGCTTCTGAAACTATTATTTTTAAAACATATGGGACTCTAGTGCACCATGACTAAATAAAATGATTCTTAACAAAGCCAGAGGATTAAACTCGTTCTAAATAACTTTCATTTAAACAGTACTAGTCAAGGTAACGTTAGCTAGCAGTCGGCTAACTTCCATGAAGTTATTTGGCTTCTCTATTCATGAAAAACTATCAATTCTGTGTCCTCTAATAACAGAGGAAGTTAATCATACATATTACATCCTAAATGTAATAACGTTATTATAAAATTCAAGACAATTACAACAGCAATCTTATATTTACCGATTGTCACTCTATGTAGAAGCGTGGACAGCCGTAAACCACGTGTTCACTTCCCTTACCCGACGTGCTGACGTCAACGCGTTATGGCACGTGATACGTTAGCCCATGCAGTCAAAAGAAACACCGCTGCCTTTGTTTTGATCTTTAAATATCAGGTTCCCAGATTCTTTGAACAATGAAGAATCCGTTTTCGTGTTTAAAATTGATTTCAGTTAGACACTATTGAGCATATACAGAGTATTTCTGCAATATTTCGTAAAAACCTTTAAAAAGTTGCCAGATGGTATTTTTATTGATTATTTAAATGACAAATAATATAAATATATAATACGATATAAGAAATAAAACAATTAAACGGTAAATAAAAATTATTAAACTAATATAAATAGACAATAGTCACGTTAAAACGACTTTTGCTTTTTTGATTAAAATTGTAAAAAAAAAAAAAAAAAAAAATTGGTATAGTGTGGTCTGTGTACGTTTATAATAATAATTTTACAATAACACTGTATAACTTAAGATGAAAAGAAAATACTTAACCCCTTCAGTAAGTCACTTTTCCTGCAATTTATCTATTTTAAAAGCATAATAAAAATTAATTAAACAAATATATATTCTGTCATCTTTTTCAAATGTACACATTTACATTTCTATAACCTGTTGTTGTCTAAACGGCTGTGACTCTCGAGCCCTGTTCCCACACGTTTTTGTCATCCTCCACAAACCTGCGTAGCAACAGGACACACCTCTCCTTGCACTATGGATTTGTGAGCCAATCGCGTTGGAGTTTCGGCGTGACGTCGTTTTTGTTGACACTTCGATTAGCTGGCTACCTGCGAAACGTCACTGCAGCAGCGCGAGCCCGTGACCCTCGACGTCCACCGCGCGTTTTCTGCCTGGAAACATCGCGAGCTAATCGGTGCTGTGAAAACGCAGGATTCCGGGGGCTGGAGTCGGCGTGGGGTAACGTTTTTCCGTGCCTCGGCTGGTTTTTGTCCCAGTCACGGTGTCAAACGCTCCCTGAGTGCTTGCTGCGTATGTAGGTTTTTGCAGTGTCTTCAATACATTGCTGTTCTGTTAGAGATGATGATTTCTCCGTTTTGAGTCACGGTCTCAAACCAAATCATCTGCGAGCAATTTTGTGTGAAAGTTGCTGAACATTTATTAATAGAAATCGTTTTTTGAGACATGTAGGCTACCGTGGTTATACCATGTTTGTTTCATTTAGATTGGTAACGTTATTAAATACCCTGGAGTACCATGGTGGATGAATATACAAATTATTAAGTACCAGTGTATTTTTAGAAGGTTGGTACTGTACATCAAAGCAGTACTAGTTTATCCTGACTATAGTGCATTTGCATTTAAATATATCATAATCTCTGCAATGTGTGTGAATGGAAAACATAAGTAAATTGAAATCTCTTGTTTTGTTATTAAAGAAATGGGGTCTGATCAGAGCACCAGTTCAGCAGTTGATCAGCGGCAGAGGGATCCAGACAATCTGCCATTGCAAGGTGAAGTATCTTCATCCAGTGTCCAAACTGACACCGGTCCTGAGCCCCAGGACAGTCTGGATCCAAACACTGACCTGCCACAATGTCGTATGGGCACCAGAAAAGTAGACGACATGAGCTTCATGATAGCCTGCACTAACTGGTATTAAAAACCAGAGACGTTGCACTGTGAAAGAACTGATTAGACTGGACGTTTTGTCTGCGAATGAGTGCCAAATTTAATGCGGGGACAACAGGAGGCACTGAAATTGCAATGCTGTTTAAATGGCTTTGATGCAAGTTATGCCATTAGTAAGTTGTGCAATGTGTTTTAATAAAACTAAGGCTCATGTTTGTATTCACAAACACAACCTGTTCTGATCAACAGCTGTGCACTGATTGCATGATATCAAAAACATGTATTACGTAGTTGATATAAACCTGCACTAATAAAGTATGTGTGTATAAATATATCATTATACATAGTAAAACATCCATCCAGAAATGGGAAACATCACACGCTTGGCATTTCTGTAGTTTTATTTTATTGACACATGGTGATATTAGATACAGTGTAAAACTGTAGACTGAAACGGAAATAAAATGGTTGTTCATAGAATTAAAAAGAGGATTTAAGAAATAAAACTTAAATCATATCTAATATTAGTAAATCAATCCGTTTAAGATCACTCTCATCCTTAATAATCAACATTATGCATGACAATGTGAAATCATAGGCTACCGTTAGAGTGAAAGAAAAATACAAAAGGTCTGAAAAGTTTCAGTAAATCTTTGTATTTACATGACCATTAAAACCTGGACGAGGCTGAGCAGACAGCGACATTTGACCTGTAAATCAGAAAATATCAAAATTGCAAGGACAGAATCTGAATTTATTTAAACCGCAGAGTGAGACGCTCACTCTTGTCAAAGGGAAAAAAAGAACCAGTTATGTACAGGAATACAGTTGAAATTCCCCCATGGTCAGTCAAGAAAAATAATAATAAAAAACAAACCAACAATCTTTAAAGCTATCTCAGATAAAATCTCCATTAAAATTAACCCTCTGTAATTAAAAAGCGTAAATACAGTTGGTTGCTTGACTACCTCTGATATGTTTGTCCTATTGTTAGTCTCATAAAAGGACCATAAAAAACAAAAGGCAACAGCAGCTCGGGTTAAAAGTGACTGTTGTCCAAAGCCACGATCGTACCCATTAAAAAGAGGCAAATTACCAGAGAATTCCTATTTACGTATCTCCCTGTACAGTTCTGTATTTTTTTTTATTTTCTGTGCAACTAATGTGGTTATAGGCATGGCTTCACCTTGATTTCAAATTAAACTGTAGAATACCCTTATGTCTCCATTAATGATAAATAAATAGCTTTTCATATGATAAGCCTCTATCGTTACAAACCTTTCACTTGACCCTACGACAAACATTTCTAAAGATATCCACCTTTGATAAATACACTTTAGTTCTGTTAAACATTTCACCTTAGACACCGCTGAATGTTCAGTGTGTTCATATATACACATATTACTGGCTTCGCTTCAGAATTCCTCATGAATTGGCATAATCTGGAAAATAAATGTCCTGTTTTTATAGAAAGGAGTCTATAAGTGATTTGTGTAGATTTAAAGAAAAATAATGGTCACATCATGCATTTTTAGTAATGCATGAAAACCTGCATGAGACTTATATTCTAGAGATGGTCTGAATCACATGCAGGTGTAAAGGTCATATCTGTAAACGTTGCTTGTCCCAGATGGAATTACACCAGCATATAAATGTTTGGGATTGCATATGCAATTCTCATAATGTTAGTTTACCAGACCGGGCAAATTTATTTTATAGAAATGTATGGAAGTAAACAATTTTGTGTTTGCATATAGTTCGGAATTAGGTTTATAGTCATATTTGTATGCGTTTTGCAGAAACGCCTTTATGTGGATACCAATATGAGTGATCATGATGCATGACGTGACCATGTGTAAATACCTCTAGTTAGAGTAACTTCTGTAGCATTGCCACGAGTTTTCTTCCGCCACAAGCCATCCTCATATAGATAAAGAATATACTTTAACACTCTGAGCATTTACTATATAAGATGTCAAGACATACATAATAAACACATAAAGCCTCTTAAGTATGGAACACACTATTGTGCCACATTGTCAAATTCAGTCCATGGCTTATCAGAGCAAATGGTTTTTTAGTCTTTGTACCAACAACAGCTCAGCGGACAGATTCAAAGTTGAGGAAGACAATTGGTGATGCACAGTGTGTTCCATTAAAAATTTTCCCACCCAGTACTTCCTGTACCCAAGACATTAGATCACTTCACAGCCACATTGCTTGTTGTTGCAAGCAGGTGCTCTAGATTCGGAGCTGACTAATAAAAAGGTTTATCTGAGAGACAATAACATCGAGTCTTTCCCAAGTGGGCACAAACATGTAAAATCTGCTCTAGTTTCATGCCACTTCTCTACCCACCACCAAGCTGCTCGCATAACAGATCCAAAAAAATTATATATGAGAAGGAGGACAACAAAAATAAATGGTAACACGTTGTTTTCACTTATTAAAGGCATTGAATAATATATCAAGGGATGTGTTCATGTAGCCACTGTTGAAATAACAATGAGGTGGAAATCAATGTAAATGAGCAGTGTTCAGTGTGCCATAGCGGACTTAAAGACAAGGCACAATGTCTTAAAGGGGTACAGACACGTAACCCCTCCACAGTACTACTGCATTGAGCTAATCCGACCAAAACACCAGGCTAATTATACATTTTTCCACCATGTTATAAAACATTCTATAGTCAATGCAAAGCAATGTCAAAAAGCGTTGTCACACCAAGCATTCTTCTAACCAAAAAGTACAATGGTAATACAGCGGTCTTCTGGGCATGAAGTGCCATGCAAATATGGATGATCATTTCATATCATGGCACAAATCAAAGTACTATGACAAACATATTTGATACTATCACTGTTTCATGGTACCTCAGTACTTTTTTGGGATGTAATTAGTTGCCACTAGTCCATGGAAGCCTGTTTCTGCCTTAAGAGTAAAAAATAAAGTAATTGTGAGATTTAATTCAAACATCACATTTTGAGAGGTAAAGTCTAATAAAGGTGCAATTGCAAAAAAATATTCGCAACTGTGAGTTGCAATTGTGAGATATAAATTTACTCTGAAGTGAAGCCACAAATGCGAGACGCAAAGTTGGAAATACAGTCACAAATGTCGCAATTAACTTAATTATAAATTAATTTTTTTTTCACTCTGAGGCAAAACCAGCCTTCCATATAAGTCATTACGACTTGTCCAGTATAGCATGTGAAAAAATAATTTAGAATTCGTGAGACAGGTTAAAATTGATCCACATATGCCTGCCTTGAATCATTAAGTTCTCAAAATTAGTTTTTGCTATGTGCATTAAAGTTCATAGTTGCATGATTGCACCAAAGTTTGCTCTATTTTATCATTTGAATCAGTGGTTACGTGATGGATCCCCTTTGAAAAAGGCCCAAAAGCTTTAAGAAGACCACACAAACACACAAAGTGGGTGAAATCTTACTTTGGAAGACAAGGGTTTAGAAAAAAAAACTCATGCCCACAAAACCTTCAACAGACTATTCAGAAAACATTCATGTTGGTTGAATGTATTAACAAAATGATTATCTTCAAGTGGTCGATCTTTTGGGCGGATGTACATATGGCAACTACAGAAGTGACGTCATGCCAATGAAGCCAGCTCAGTGTAGAAATATGGTGAAGCTTGAAATAGATGCTCAAACCATTGGTGGAGACACGTTAGAAACATAAAAGTATATGCCAGGTAGTTTCTGTTGCAGATTCATGCTCCTTTGAACTGTGAATACAATATGTACACAAATCTCTGCGGAATAAACAAAAAATTGCTTTTTTTGTAGCTAAAAATGCTCGTTCCACAAAGAAAAGCAAAATGGGTTTTATAACATGCAACCTAAATGTGTTAAGGCAAAAGTATCAGTGAAACCCCAATATAAAATGATAAACTGTGTGTTAAGTGAAGCCTTATAGGGAGTCTCGCCAAATCTACCATCTTAATATTGTGATTAAGATGCTACAAACCTTTTCTAATATACATATACGCCTGAAGCTTGTCAGGTTAATCCAAAAAATCCATTCGAAATTCTGAAAACATCTATTACATCTCAGCTCCTTCCAATGTGCAATGTATCAGATCTATTCCCACAGCAGATGAGCACAAAGAGATGTGTTAATATGGTACAGTCAGACACACTTCACCGTTAAATAGCACAGTCGAAACAATAAAAGCACCAGACAGACATTTTTGAGCTAAGTGTCAGACAATCCACACCGAACACATGAAATTGAAGTCACTTCAACGTAAGACATACAGCATATTACGTTCGTTCGAAGAGGATGGATGAACCATTGAGAGATCATCTCTGGTAGGCAACGGTAACAAAGCTATTTCGTATTTAGATGTGTTCATTGTTCGTGTTCCTGCCTGGCACCAGTGTTTCAAATATTACACATGGTGAAAAGGTAAGGTCACAGCAGGAGACCGTGCAAGATGGTTGGAAACATGACCTAATAAAAGCAAAATATAATATAGAGATTGCAAGAAATCAGGCCTATTGTGACACAAAATTACTCTCCTATAAAGACCTAATGCCATCAAAAAGAGATCCTCTTTTGTTGCCGACTGATAAAAACAGCAAAAGAAGAAAAGGAATAGAGTACAGTAGCGAGTGGGAGGAGGTGTTAAGACTGCCCTAGTTATTATAAATCATTCTTCCTACTCTGTGGAAATGGGTAGGCAGGTGAGGAAAGGGAAAAAAATGCAAACAAACATTCAGATTGATGTTATGAAGCTAATTAGTTTGAAACTGCCTCCTAACCACCAATAAAAAACATGTTGAAGTCTTCAAGGAGTGCCAGCGGTGAACCTTTTACCCCATAAATGACAAAAGACTGCAAGAATTCCTTGGTATTCTTTTCTATGGCCTTTCTACCTACGTGGTTTTTGTCATTGTCATTGTTTGTCGTTTTGCTTGTTTCGTTTCTTTGATAATACTTGAAATTCATGTACAAGTTTATGTTGACAACAAGACAAGGATTTGCTGGCGTTTCGCAAATCTGCGGTTCCTCTAACTCTCCGGGAGAAGAGAACATGATGGTCTCAATCAAATTGGAGTGACGGTTCCTCGACCGTTAAGACTTCACCTGGTTAGCATAAGGCCAGGGCACAACTTTAAACCTTCAATCCCCAGAAGTTTTGTCCGTTGGGCTCATGCTAAAAAAATTGCAATATTTGTTGTAAAGTTCTGTCTTAAGTGGGAAGGAAGGTGATATTCCCTTTCCTCATCTTTTGTTCCCGCTCTGGAACAAGGTTGTTCTGAAAACAGGCACTGGTCAATCCACAGCATAGTAGCCCTCACTTATGTTCTCAAGCGTTTGGGGTCCATCGCGCCCCCTAGTCCGTCATACCCACTCCTGCACGGGGTGTTTGTAGTAGGTGACGTGCTGTTGGACGTTTTTGTTCTTGAACTGGAAGATAGTATATACAAGGACCAGAATGCACAGTGAGAGGATGCACGGGATGACCACAGCTATTGCATTTACAGTGCTGGGTACGTCATTAATGGCGACCATGATGTCAACGTCATCGTGAGGGAGGTGACGGTCCTTGTTCTTTTCTACTTCTGACTGATCGCATCCCATCCAGTCTTTAAGGATTGATTTTGGGTAGCCTGGCTCCACCGTTAACTTCTGGTTATCGAACCTCCAGTAATCCTTTCCCTTGTAAAAGTACGTATAAACTAGAACAAAAAAGAGATAAACAACTTATCAGTACATTTCCATGACCAGAATTCTACTATAGGTCAACAAACAGATAGTCCCGCCCCCTTTTTTTTTTTTTTTTACTTAATCTAGTAAATTGTTTTTGAATTGGAAAAATTAAACACTTTACTATCTGGAATCATTTGAGCAGTGTATTCATTTTATGACTGGAAATTTCCTGACTAAAATGAGTTATTCTGAAGATGAACAGAGGTCTTATGGGTTTGGAACGACATGAGGATAAGTAATTAATGACAGAATTTTCATTTTTGGGTGAACTAACCCTTTAAAAAGAAGATAAATCACTAACTAGGGATGTAACAATGCAACGAGTTGCGATACAACCTCTGAGGGGAATTGACTGTTTTTAGAAAAGTTTAGTTTGTATTTTCTTTTCATCTTTCCTCCATATACAGTGGCAACCAAGAATAGACTATATTGCAGCTGTTCCATAAGTGCCACCTGCTGGTACAGAGTGAATCCATGATTCAGTCCATCTGCCGATTATGTTTTATGCAGGTGTTTTATGTAGTATAGTTTCACAAAACTAAAGTTGCGCCATTCTGTTTTTGCTCAAAATTTCTGTCTTTTGCCTTTTCAAATAATTTTTGCCTTCCGTTTGTATTCCCACAGCGTGAAGGTAAGGTCGTACAAATTTATGAATGAACCACTTGTTTCAAAATCTTCCCAGTCTGCTGACATTCATGTCATCAAACATTACAATGGACATAACTTTTGACATAACTCTACAATAAGTAAACCCATTCACCTGCTAATTATTCTTTAACAGTGATGCTAAAGAGCTGCTACAAAACCAGAAGTTCAAAGACAAATTTCTAAAGATAGCTGCGCACTTGTTTCTCTGACGCATAAGGTCAATAAGCCAATATTTGTCTTTACATGCAGGCAGAGATGCACGTCCTTTTCAGAAAGCTCAATTCATATTCATGATCACAAAAATAGCTGTCCTTGTAAACACTCAATGACACAGTATTTCAAAAAGTTGTTCCAGTGTTATACAATCCCTCAGAGAGCTGTCATTCTGATCACCAATGCTACACAAACAGATGCATTCGAGGCACTCACAAACCGAACCTATACGAGCACAGACCCAGAACTAAACGTAAATACCGCGAATAAGCTTTAGACAGCAACCCCTGAGAGTGTGATTGATGAAGTGCTCGTCCTTCCTCTCTTACTTTCTCTGCTCTTATTTGCGATCTTGCCGAGCAAGACTTGCCAAATCCCTCTTGCAAAATCTGAGTGACAGAAAAATCATGAGCTACGGGCAAACCAAATAGTCCATATAACCCTCTTGGCTTCTCCATCTTGTGTCCTGGCCCTAGGCTCCATGTTGAGACGGAGGTTATGACATGACTCATAGACAGATGATCATTCCTTCACTGGATAATACTCAAGAGAGGAAGAGGAGAAATCTGCAATTCTATGCAACCACAGCAACAATACTTCACTCTAGAGTATGAAACTTCAGGATTTACCATTCGGCCTGACTGACACTAGCATCAACACAGCACAAGAACAACTGTTTCAGGCTTAACATCCAGTTGTGTAGTGCTAAACTTTAATTTGGATACTGATTATATACAAATACCCACTTAATTCACATTTTAATATATTCAATATTTTGTTGGCAATACAACATTAACCAACAAATGGAATATTAAAATGTTTTTATCAAATCTTTTCTATATTTTATAACCAATGGTGTTTTTAAAAATTATATATATGTACATTTTAAAATGTTTATTAATTTTATTTTTTAACTATAAATATAGAATTTATTATTTATACATAGAATATATTGTTTTACAAATATTTTATTTAAAAAATTATGTATTAAATTCAAATTTAACAATTTAAATATATAAAATATTGTGGCTTATTGCTATTGGTGCAAATAAAACATTTCAGATAAAATTCTCGCTCGACGTAAAATTCTTCTGTATTTAATTTCTTTCTAGCATTTTCAAATCATGTTTCAATCTTTTTTGACTAAAAACTCAGAGCAAATACATTAGCTCTGACATGTCCACTGTTTTTAAAAGCTATTTATATCTAATATTGTTTTTTAGCTATATTGCCTAGTCATAGTATCACGTTTAATTTAATTAAACCACATTCCCTCTTCACATAGTACCTTTTAATGATTTCCGATCATTTAGACATTATGTTCCCTGCATTAAAACATCGAGGGTCATATGATCCATTATATTAGCTCTCTGCCATAAACATAACATCACATAATACAGTAACTTGCTATAGTCAGCTGCCATTTTGCTATATTTGTAATCATGCATCGATTGTGACAGTGAATTTTAATACCCAAAAGTTGTGTCGTGGACCCTGTGCCAATCCAGACCAGCTATCAGATCACCGCCGAGGATGAGTCAGAGCCAAAACAGTCACTGTGTGAACAACAATATTACAGCGACTGTGCCAAACAAACACTAATCAATTACTCCACAAGACCTCGGCACATTTCCTTCTCTTACCTTCACAATAAAATAAATAAGCACGCTGTGACAGACAAACAAATATAGTCAAAATAGCAGCAGCAAATAATGTAATGCAATAAATAGTTCAATGCATTTATAATAGCCCCAATAAACCATTCTTCCTCCAAGTAATTTCCATAATGCTTACCGTTCCCAAGCAACACCACGTTAATATTAAATTTACATTTACAGGTGTGCATTTATTGGTATTTTAAATCTGCTTCGAATGCAATTCATCCAATGACAGTTATCCATTTTATAAAGCTTCACTGATTATAATAGCAATTTGTTGCACTGCATTGCACTACAGTACTCCAGAATGAAGCTCAACCAACTTGAACTCCTCAAACCAGAGGGAAACAGTCCGATAAAATGCCCACCGATCACATGGCTGATTGCCACATTAAATATTGATCTGTTATTGGAACCTCAATAACTCACATCCTTCTCGACTGATGAAGGCTCCTTGTGGTGCATCAGGAATGCCCTTCCAGACGCTGATGGGTTTGGGATAGCCTGGGTCAGCCGTACGCTTCTCCTCGTTGTAACGCCAGTACTGGTCGCCCTTAAAGAAGTAGGTTTTTCCCACAGGTTCCCAGCGTAAGGCTGTGTCGATGCCATCGCGAGGCAGACAGTTTCCCAGCTCTACCAGGCTGTGAGGATACCCGGGCTCTGCTGTAACCTCCTTGAAGACCCAGTATTTGTCCCCTAGAGTCAAAACAACAGGCAGAAAAACAGCAGTTAGATACGGTCAGAATTAAATGGGTTATACTGAATTATACTATCGCACAATGAAACAATGTGCTTATCTACGCCACATATTTGTACATATATGGAAGGAATAAAAAAATAATAATAATAACAGTTGCAACATTTTATATACCAATTCAGTATTTTTTCTAGCAATTCTGAATTAATGTCTCGCAATTTCTTGCAATTCTAAATTTATCTCATACATTTCTGTCTTTTTCCTGCTTGAAGAAATTAAGTTTGCATTTAGATATATAAACTATATGAAATATTACAAAAAATGTAAGAGAATTGTTACAAGTTTATTTTGTCTAAGGAGTAAAATAAATAAATAAATAAGGTGAGTGCAACTTTTTATTTTACAATTATGACTTCTGAGTGTTTTTCTCCAGCGATATAAAGTTAGCATTTTGACATGTAAACTCAGTATTGCAAAATATATATTCACAATTATGAAAAAAAGTGAATTGTGACAAGCTTGTTTATGCTCTGTTTATATAACATATGTGTGTATATTTATTATGTATATATAAATACAAACACATGCATGCATGTATTTAAGAAAAATATGTTATGTTTATATATGAAACATATTTATATATAAAATATAAGAATATGAATATATAAATGTATAAACTTATTTTCAAAATATATACTGTATGTGTGTGTATTTACATATACGTAATAAATATGCACAGTATACACACACACACATATATAATGTAAACAAAAATGTTTATTTTGGATGTGATTAATCATTTGACAGCACTAAAATATTGTATGCATATATAAATATATATAGTATTATTCCATAGTTTCCATAGATACATGTCCAGTACCAGTTATATTTCATCTCCTTGATTGAATTTTTTTTTAAAGAATTATTTATACTATGATCACTATAAAAAAATGTCTTTAAAGTATTTAAATCTTCTTTAGATTTTTCTATTGCACTGAATTTTGCCAATAAAAGGCAGCCTATATTGAGCCTAATCTTATTTTACATGTGTTATTTCAGCACAGAGAGCACTTGGGTAAACCGCATCGTGTGTAGTTAGTGAATAAGATGCCGAAATCCCAGCATGACTTGAGTTCATCGCCCCTTTATCTATTAATACCGATGTGCATTCTCTGTGATAACCATAGGGCATCCTGCAAGCTTGTTTTCTCATGAAACATCACAGAACAGGAGACTCAGGCTATAAATATCTCATCCAACCTCTCCTTGCGCAGCACGACTGCGCCGGGCTAATTTAATGAGAAAGAGGGGGGTGAGGACGGCGAGATAGAGATAGAGAGATCGTTTGAGAGGAGGGGAGCGAGGGAGGAACAGACAGAATAATAAAGTACTGGATGGATTCACTAAGGCTGTCAGGACCAATGGAGGATAAACACTGTGGATAAATGCAGACCTTTCCTGAGATTAGCCCACAATCTAACAGCATTTATCTAACCTTTAACTCAGTGTACCTAGGCTTGTATCAAAATGGTACATAAAATGTACAAGTGCTGATCTAGAATTAGTCAGCCTGAGCAAAATATGGAGGTTTGAGTTGAAACTGATCCAAAGGCAACAGATGTTTAATGGATATGGCTTCTCTTTATTATCCAGGCCATATTCAGGTACTTAATTTTATGGCTTCGGGATGTATTTGGTATCATAATTTATAGTTATGACAAAAGATGTTACAAAACAATCAGAATTATTAAAACTAGCCCGAGGGTGCAATTTCAAGCAGTAAACACTTTAGTAGTAGTTTTTTTATGTTTTTTTTTAAATATTGTTTTGATTAATGTTGTAACATCTGTTGTATGGATAATAAATGTTACCTTTGAAGAACACAAATTTGCCATCTGATCTCTCGTAAGCAGCGTCAATGCGAGGAGGTAGACCCTTCCAGAACTGCTCTATCAACATTGGATAGCCTTCCTGAACTTTGTTGTTGCGCAAACGCCAAAACCAGCGATCCTGTGATGAGTAAAAGAGATTATTTTGATCAATTACTGTGTGTAATTTAGATCTTCAAAATATCTTCTTTTGTAGAAGAAAGTAACTCATACAGGTTTGGAAAGACTTGGAAAGGTGAGTAAATGATGACAGAATTTTCATTTTTGGATGAACAATGATATAAGGAATTACTATTATTGATATCACACACAACCAAATGTATCAGATATCAGATGGATTATGCTAATTTTATTATGATCTGCTTATATAAAGCATCTGTATCAAACACTGGAAAGAGAACTGATGCAAATCACCTTAAAAACAAACATCTCCCGTCGAAAGAAGGCCACAGTGTTGAAGTTGCCATCACAGATGTTGGGTTTTCCATGTCCGGGAGAGGACGGCCGATCTCCAGAGGGTGGGCGAGCCGGGCGATGTTTCCTCTCAGAGGTGGGGTGTGTGCGTCGTGCCGGGAGAGTAGGAAGAGGTCGGGTGGGCTCCAGCATGGCTGTGGGAATACCTGTAGAGGAACAACATTTATTCTTCTAAAAATACAATCAGCCATCCTAGCATCCAAAGTATGATCATTCTTGCTTAGCTCCTTGAAAATGATAATAGAGGCGATAGAGATGATGACTGTACCATAGATTTTCTGGATCCCCTGAAGGTCGTCTAGAGGCAGTTTGAAGTTGTGCGTGTCCATGTATTGGTAGAAGGGGGCCATGATGGCGCTGGGGTCGTTGGAATGTTCCAGACCCAATGCGTGTCCTAACTCATGCACAGCCACCAGGAAAAGGTCATTGCCTGAAAAGTAAAGGTTGAAGGTCAAACCATCTTTGAATCAGCACTAATCAGAACTCTATGTTGGAGGAAAAATTTAACAGTATGGCATGTACTGCATGGCTAAAAATATGGAAGAAGGAGAATTGACGATGCAAAGCTTAAGGCTCTGCATATTTCATGTGCATTTTGATAAAAATAGTCCGAAATAATAAGAGCTCCCATAGAAGTTCATCAAACGCTGAATCAGCAGTGAATAAATATGTTCATTCTTTCATTATAGGAATAGTTCACTTATAGTTCAGCACACTTGGGATATAAAAGTAATGTGCTACTTTTATGGTGCGTTTGGTTTCTTGACAGCATCCGTACTCATTTGCTTTCATTGTATAATACACCGGGGAAATTGCATAAGCATATGAATATTAAGTTAAGAATCAACATAAAAGTTAGTCCTGTAAAAAGGTGTGGAAACCAATTCTGCTGTCTTTTAAAAATAGGTGCAAGGTATTATTTTAGAGAGGAAGTGACGGTGACAGGAATTTCCCAACAGTTTTTCCCAGTACTCCAAATTGCTAGGAAAAAACTCTGAATTGTGATTTTATAACTATTAATATTTCTCGCAACTGCGAGTTCATATCCTGCAATTCTGATATTTTAACTCACAACTGCAATAAATATAACAGTGCTATCAAATAGAATAATCGTGATTAACCACATCCAAAATGAAAGTCTGTTTAATATGTGTGTACTTACTAATTATATATTATATATTTAATTTATAAATGTTACATACTTTTCTTACATAAATACATGCATGTGTATGGAAAGCTTTATCTATACTTAATAAATATACACAGTACATAAACAAAAACTTTTATTCTTAATGCGATTAATTGTTTGACAGCACTAATTTATATATATATATACACATACACATCATGTATAAAATCGTGATTAATCGCATCCAGAATAAGTTTTTGTTTACATAATGTGTGTATACTGTGTGTATTTATTATGTATATATAAATACAAACACATGAATGTATATATTTAAGAAATTTTATAGGTTTATACATTAAATATATTTATATATACTATAAATTATAAGAATATAAATATAT
Organism: Enteromius mattozi; assembly: GCA_032359235.1. NCBI lineage: Eukaryota > Metazoa > Chordata > Actinopteri > Cypriniformes > Cyprinidae > Enteromius > Enteromius mattozi. Next base: position 4,235,991 of record JAUMHE010000099.1, on the reverse strand, counting down.
AAATGTATATACATGTAAATATTTTTTAAATATATACTATATGTGTATGTACCTATATATACATAATAAATATACACAGTACACATACATATTTTATGTAAACAAAATATTTTATTTTGGATGTGATTAATCATTTGACAGCACTAATATACATATATATGTATATATATATATTAGGGCCGGGACTCGATTAAAAAAATTAATCTAATTAATTAGAGGCTTTGTAATTAATTAATCGAAAT
>JAUMHE010000099.1:4207928-4218256 GCA_032359235.1 Enteromius mattozi | reverse complement strand
ATTACACCAACATTGATGGGTAGGAATAAGTGTGTTGTACCGAGACAGCTTTTATTAGTTGTTAAGCTTTGAATGAATTTTTTTTTTTTTTTTTTTTTTTTTCATGCTTCCAGCAGGAAATGCTTCCAAGAGCATTAACTTAAAGGAGCAGTTCACCCAAAAATGAAAATTCTGTGAAGTTTGTAATCATGGTGTTTTGGGTCACGATTGACTTCCATAGTATTTGTTTCTCCTACTGTGGAGGGTCATTTGTCACCCAAAACAGCCTGGTTACAAACTTTCTTCAAAATATAAATTCATACAGGTTTGGAACTACTCGAGGGCGAGTAAATGATGACAGAATTTTTATTCTTTGGAGAACTATTCTTTTTTTTTTTTACAGTTGTATTTGAGACATTACATCTTCCAATAGAGACTGTTTCTTATAATGGCAAATATATTACAGAATTTTATTTTTGGATCTCACAATATGACATTATGAAAGCATGTTTATGTCTCAAGAAATGATGTTGTGAGAGTTCCATTTACGAGAAATAAAGCTGATAGGAGAAGATAGCCATTGGGGGATGTCAAGCTAATACTGTAATTGACAAAATATTTGTACAACTTCTGATGCTTCCCTCATCTCCGCTTCTCAGCGCCTTGGCTCTGCCCGGTTGATTTACAGCCCAGTTGAATGGCAGAAATGCCGTCTGTCTGGTTTCCTAGTTCTTACAGCTTCAAGATATTTTCCACCTGCGAGATATTTTTCCACCTGTGCTTCAACGGGAACAGAGGCTTGCAAAAATGCCCAAATGCCAAGTGCCATCGACCTTCTGACCCACCTTGAGTCTCGTTTCTGCTCTACAGCACGTCTCAGCGGAGCATGAAGGACAAGATAGGTTTGTGTCGACTGTGGTTTGGTTAGTGGATCACAGCCCACTCCTTGCAGGAATTGATCCAGCAACCTTCCATTGACCGGCTAGGTTTAACCATGCCAGAACGTTTTCAGTTGTTGAACCGAGCTTGAACCGAAACGCTCCTGATTGAGCTTCCTTTCCAGACACACTCTAAGGTTAAGAAGAAACTGGATGAGGGAATCAGAGCTGGGAGGTGGGAATATGGGACATAGGAGGTCCGTGTTATTCTTTGCCTCCTGCTGGGACGGTTCGTGGCAGGTGTGGGTGTCCGTTTGGTTGGATGGGATGATCTTCAGCTGCCAGTTGCTGGCAGAAACAGCAAAGCTCTTTGTTTCTCTCTCACTCCCTCGCTCTTTTCGGGCCGCTCTCTGAACGCATGCTCCAGGCTGTTGCCCTCATCAAATCAAGTTGTGTGGGGCAGATGTCACAGGCACAGTGGAATCCGAGGAATGCGGAGGCTGGGAGAGAGAGCGAGAGAGAGAGGGTGTGTCTGGGGAAGGGTGTGCAGAAACTCAAATCAGTGCAGTGGTCTCTCTGCTGTGGAAGACTATTTCCGCCTCAAAAAAGAAAAACCTAATTGTTACTACTCTTTAATGCTCTTAATTGCAACTTTATTTCTTCAAAAATTTAATGTATGTAAAATTTGCAACTTTATTTTTTCATAATGTGTCCTTGTATATTGCTAACTATATTTTAAACTATATATCACCGTTTATTCCCCCGAGGCGGAAATGGGCATTTGTGGTCAAATCAACTTTGCAAACACTTTAATGGCTACTAATTAATGGGCGGCGAATGCAGCTAGTTAAAATTTGTTGATATAAAAAGCAAAGTTGTCTTCCCCAAGGGGGCGCTGAACGCCCATGCATTTAAATTTGAGCACAGTTTTTGTTTTTAGTAAGAAGATTTGAATAGTATTGTAAGTGTTGTTTTGTTTTATATGTAAATATAAAAATTTTAAGTAAGAAAATTATTATATAGAATTTTCATTTTTTTTTAAATGTGTATATTTTTTAAAATAATATTATATAACACAATCACAAATGCCCTTCAGGCATTTCACAATTAAATATTCCAAACATTAAAAAAATAAAAAATATTTAATAGCAGTTAGTATTTTTTGGAGCCAGTGGTTCACTCAGGCAATTCACTGCAAATTAAAGCTACTTGAGTTAATGTATTATGTTACAAAAATGACACACAAAAAGTCATTTTTATTAGTATTTTTCTTTCCTCCAGTAAACAAAAACTAAACATCCTTAAAATAATACATTTACTTTAGAATAAATTAAAATTGAACTATTTTGTCAAGTTTATTTTTCTTTCAACACCTGATGCTGTTAAATATTAATAGGCATTGAATTGAAAATGTGATTCATATCATGTTTTCTTGATATATATTTGGTGATGCATGTTACATACTGCATTGCATAATGGACATTATTTATCCTTATTAAAGGTTTTTACAGATACTCCTTTTATTACCAGATGACTGATTGCAGCTGTTTTACAGATGGTCATATGTGAAGCATGTTTTCTCCCATCATTTAAAGGCAAATCTAGTATAAAAAGCCAAAAGCTTTACTTCATTAGTTTTCTATTTGTGGTTTCAGTCTCATGAAGTCTGGCAGTGTTGTTGAGAGATGTGTGCTTCTCTTTCATTGCTTTTGTTGCCACCTTTTGGCCACTGTGAAACTTACAGAACATTTTCTGTCGTTTCAGGTCGCAATGAGCTTATTGCCAGATACATCAAGCTGAGAACAGGCAAAACCCGCACAAGAAAACAGGTATATACTTTATATATACTGTTGATTACACTAAATATTTGTTTACATAACAACAAACAAGATTTAACACGTTTGCAGTGGAGTAGATGAAATATTCTTTAGTAAATAATAAAGCAAATAGTGTGCTGTGACTGTTCATGTATGTTTTTGTTAAACCATCTGGACATTCTTCAGGTATCTAGTCACATACAGGTGTTAGCGCGGAAGAAAGTTCGAGAGTATCAAGCAGGTATAAAGGTAGGTTGGAAACGCACATCTTTTCCCTCTTTGGTTACGGCTTCTCTCTCTTTTCCCTCCTCTTCCTCCTCTTTTTCTTTTCCTCCTCTTTGGCTTTTCTGTTCTGCAGGTTTCTAGCCATTTGCAGGTTCTTGCCCGGAGAAAATCTCGCGAGATACAGTCAAAGCTGAAGGTATGCGCTTTCCTGCGGGTGGGGCGGGGCTTAACAGCATTTGCCTTTGCACAAACCAATGAGACATCGCTATAAGTTCCAGTTATCTATTGGCTGAATAAAATCTCGAGCAATGAGTGCTTGTGTCAATATTTGGTACAAAAACAAAGTTACAGAAAGCCGTGTCATGTTAGCGTAGTGCTTGGCGTTTGGCGCTGCTGGTTGTCGTAGAGGCTGAAGGTGCATGAATGGCTGAGATCTTTGCCCGTTGGCTTTCCTGAAGCTCACTGTTTCTTCAACCTTCCTTTTCCTTGCATCCAGACTCAATGCGTCTGTCACCAATACACAGTTTTCACTTGTAAGAAACTGCTGGATAACAAAAGACAGTAATGCAGTCGAACAATATGGGTTTTTCAGATGCAGATTAAGTTATTAGCCTAGCTGTGATGTAAACAAATTTGTAGAAATTAAATTAAATATTATCTGCGTGTGTGTGTGTGTGTGTTTGTATACAGAGAGAGATGGGGAGAGAATTTGTAATATAGTTATTTATGCTAAAAATACTTAAAATGTGTATATTTTAAATTGTGTATTAAGTGATTTTATTCAGGATTGCACATAATTAGAATAATACTGGACTATTTTTGTTTTGTTTTTATTTTATTTTATTTTTTATTTTAGCCTGTTGAGGATAAGTGAGTGATATTGCAAAATTACATAAATGCAATTTACATAAGCAATAATTCTAAAGATTAGTATATAGCATTTGCATTGTATTTTAGATGAGTTTAGATTGTAGAGTCAGGCGCCCCCTGTCAGTATATTCATGAACAACAACATAAATTATTTGCAGAAATGCTTTTTTATTAGTAGTGCTTATTACATTTTTTTTTAGGTTGGTTTTAAAAACATAGAACAAATTGATGTGCCACATTTTTTGCACAAAGTATGAAACTTTTTCACACTTGCAAGCCATTTTAAGATCAAGAAAATAGTTCTAAAAGAGATCTAGAATAGAATTGAATAAGATCTAGAATAACATTGACTTTCATGTAGTTAGCTTGCATCCCAGACTTTGTTGTCAGAGACAATAGGTTTAGTAAAATTGCTCTCAAAATATTGTACTAATGGTCTTTTTTTCTTTTGATTCAGGCCATGAACTTGGTAAGTGTGGATTTGAATTGTGCAAATTATTGTTGATTTTTTATTTTTGCTTCGCTTTGCTTGGCTGTCCTGCACAGGTTCAGTTTACATCCAGCACTGCCATTATAAAGTCCTCTTCTCTGGCCCTGCGGTGTGCAAAGATTGCTCATAATTCTTGTGTCAATAATATGCCTGGCCGTTTTGCTCTCTGAAGTCCCTCTGTTTTATGATGCACTGCAGATCATACAGACTTTATAGATAAAAAAAAAACGTAATTGTGAAACAACACCACTTATTGTAGTTGTGCTTCTGAGTGAGCTGCGAGTCTTTTTATTATCCGCGCTCATTTATTGTGATGCAAAGTGACGTGCTACACGCTCAGCCTCTGGAAAACTGGAATGTCATGCCAAACGTATAGTTAAATAGCTTTCATTTGCAGGGCAGGCATGTTTTTTTATGGGGTATAATTTAATATCCATGAAAAAGGAGCCTGACCAGATTTGGTGAATGACTGGTGAGCTTGAAGGCAAAACTGGAAAGCGGTTCAAAAATGTGTATTTGTTTGACATCCCGGGCCAGTATGTTGCTTTTGCTTCGCTGGCTGAACAGTAATTGATATCTGTTGGATACCTGTACTGCTTTTGCCTTTTTCCTCTTCTTATTGGAACTGAAATCCAAACATGATTATTTAAAGGCAGTCTACATGTTCAGTAACTAATTATCAAGACAACTAATTATAGTGTTCGCAAGGCAAGTGAGGAGTTCACCTAAAAAAAAAAAACATTTTTGAGAATTTCCTAACCATCAGGCCAGATTTGGAAAAATTTGGAATTTTATCACTTGCTCTCCTCTGCAGTGAATGGGTGCCGTCAGAATGAGAGTCCAAACAGCTGCTGAAAACATCACAATAATGCACATGTAATCCATATCCACTCCAGTCCATCAGTTGTGAAGTGAAAAGCTGGATTTTTGTAGAAGGCAAATCGGCTCTAAAGCATTTTAACTTAAAACTGTTCTTTCTGGCTGAAAGTCTGTAATGACGCTTCTTCTAATGAAAAGGTCCATCCCTGTTGTCCTGTCACATCAAAATATTCAATATCAACAATTTTTTGTTGTAAATGGTTCTTGATCTGTGCATATTTCCCTCCTGATTCAGAGAAGAGATGACTTTTTGACTGGAGAAAGCAATATTATGAATAGAAAACTTTTTTTTTTTTTTTTTTTTTTTTTTTTTTTTAGCCAATTGCAGTGGTTTAATGTTAAAACGGCTTAATGACAAATGTGCATTTTTTTATTTTTTTTAAATGTACTTTTTGGCTATACAATTTAAGGACTGGAGTGGTGTGAATTACTTGAAGATTTTTATCAGCTGTCTGAACTCTCTTTCTGATGGCATCCATTGCTGAGCAAGTGATGCAACATTTCTTCTTTCTTTAGTTTTGGGTGAATTACTTGAAAAGTAGTAACAAATTTAGAGAACTTGAAAATCTTCCATGGACTTTTTTTCTTTTCTTTTTTTTTTTTTTTAGAAAGTTTAGAATTCTAAAATATAATAGCAATGACATCATCATATTTGCATACTGATTTGTGATTGGTCTTCCTTCTGACTCTTTGTATATTGTATTGTATTCTTGCATCTATTTATTTCAGGCTGCGACTATTTGAAAAAAATAGCAATAAAGGCTATTTTTACACTAAGTGTAAATAGCAATTAAATGCTATTTACACTAATTGAAAATAGAATATTTTCTTAGCAATGGATGCCATTTGCACCAATTACAAATAGCTTAGAGTCTATTTACACTGTTAAAATAGCAGGGTTTTCTGCTATGTATACTACTTATTGCAAATAGTGGCAATTACCTGCAGCTCAGTATTGTAGTACGTTATAAAAGTGTATGCAATAACAACTTATCGTGTGTAAATTTTAATTTTAATTATTTTTTATTTGAATTATAATTCAAATCCCTACACCAACCCTAACCCTACCCGATACCTATACCGATATTTTTTAACTTTTTGATTATTTCCTTTATTTTTATTGAAAATAAATGCTTTTGTGGTGTAATTTTGACATTTGAAAAGGACAAAAAAAAGTTCGCCAAAAGGCAGATTTGGACCCAGCTTGATCACGTCAAAATGAGTACGACACACATCTTACTATCTGCACCACTGGAGCTGACGGCGGACAACCGTCTTTTGTAATTTGAAAGATTAGCCTAATCACATGTTGGTGGGTGGAGTTACTGTAAATAGCCTCTGCCAATAAAGGAGTCTATTTGCACTTAGTGTAAATAGACACCATTTATTTTAACTGCCTAAAGCCACTTTTGTGCTGCAGAGATGGTTTTTGAAGCTCTGTGCTGATTTTTATTCACATCTGAAAAAAAAGAAAAGAAACTAGCCTAAAACATCACCTTACCTGAAACACTTTTCCATCGCTGTCTTGCGAACACTGTAGATGTGAATCTAATTCTCTTTGTGATTCATTTGGTGCTCTCTAATCTCCTATTACTTCCCTTTCTTCTGATGCTTTTGGTCTTGCTTTATCACAAATCAGCAGGCTGCTTTGCATTCACTAAAATTAACTATGATTTTGTCTGTATTTTCTTCTGGATTATTCTTCTCACTCATGTCTTTATCTCCTCAGGATCAAGCATCCAAAGACAAGGCTCTCCAGAACATGGCGGCACTTTCTTCCGCTCAGATCGTGTCTCCAAGTCTAATGAAAACACCTCTTCCGCCTCTTCCACAGTCCCCTTACCCTCCAGCTGCACGGGTACAGTTTAGATTGTGTTTCACCTGGAAGTTACCTCGTACACAAATTATGGAGCGATTTGATTTATTTTGATTGTTTTTCCAGTTCTGGCCGACCCCTATCCAAGGTCAACCTGGACCCTCTGAGGAGTGAGTAACTCATGAATTCATACACGTTTTCTCTCTGTGTTTGTGTATTTGGCACGTTTAATGGATCACGTTTTTATGTATCAGGCTGGTTCTTAAGCACAATCCAGGAAGAAGTCCTGGGCTTGGCCGCACCAGCTACGCGTAAGTTCCCTCCACAGAGCTTGAACTGATCTTTCGCTAGCTTGATTCAATGCTAGGGATGGCAATCTGCTTCAGATTCCATTGACAGTAGCATAAAAGGTCCAGCTATTTATTATTTCACAGATTCAACTAGTATCTTGAGTTTAAGAGATACATGTTTTTATATACTATTATAGATTTCATTGATATTTTCAATGAACAATTATTTTTATACTTTCATTTTTTACTTTTTACATTTTATATAGATAGATAGAAACTTCAGTTTAAGCTGCAAAAGCAACATTTATAATTTTCACATTAAGTCTTCCATCTAATTTTTATACTTTGTTTTAGCTTTACCTCAATTAACGAAGTATTTTAATAGTTTTAGTTAACATTAACAATGCTCTGAATAGGGAAATAATCGTCTTAGTCAACATTTTTTGCCGAGAGCTGGTGAAAATGGTGCATCTGTTTATTGTTTGTGCACAAGATTAATACGCACTTGGATAATATAGAAATATTTATATATAGTTATATAATAATACGTGATGATAAACTAATAAATATTATTGCAAAAATATCAGAAAACCTCCTGTGCCTGAAAAAGCCACGGGAATTAATAAATGAATGAAAAAAGCATTCATTACTATAATATAAACTGTTCTAAATGCTTAGCTTTGAATTAATTATTGGCTAGAAATTCTTGTGCAATGCTTAGTAATCACAGACAACTGAGAAAGCCATGGAAATTCATTGGTGATTAAAAGTAGGGAACTCTTATTATTTTGTAGCATCCACTTTTTTTTCATATTCGTTTCGGATTTCAAGCTCACAGTTTGGCTAAATCTTTACTGTAGATTCAGGGGTGCGGGAAATGCCATTAGAGTCCTGGATTTTATTCTCAACATTATTCACTGGCAGCCTGATTCCTCTATACATCGTTGGCTCTGTGGTCTCTGCTTCTGCTGAGATCTTTTGAGCTTGTGTGTTATCAGCTAGCGCACATGACTTCTGTCACATTACACTCCCACTCTGAAGTAGGTGAACTTACGCTTAGCTGATACGGCCAAAACAAACAGTTGTGGGATACGTGAAGTGTCAAGGTGTGAAATATCCCACCTTTGAAGCAAAAACAATGACAAAGGGTTCCCACGACCAAAGACAACTGGATGATATCAGAAAATTTGTGTTTTGGACTGAAATTAAAGGGACAGTTCAAGCAAAAATGCAAAACCATCATCATTCACTCACTCTCATGTTGTTCCAAACCTGAATGAGTTCCTTTCTTCTGCAACACAGAAGGTATTTTGAAGAATGTTGGAAGCCAAAGCCATTGACTTCCATGGAACAAAAATATGTGGAAGTCAATGGCTACTGTCAACTGGTTTCCAACATTCTTCAAAATATCTTATGTTGTATTTAGCACAAAAAAGAAGGTATGCAACAATGTATCGGCCTATAATCTGTATCATCCAATAAAAACAATTAGCCGATATTGGCCAATTGTTTAAAAACAGCTGGTGACAGGACCCTGATTTCTTGATTTTGGCGATAATGACTGGCTGTATATTTCATAACTATATATAGAATCAATAAATATGTGGACAAGAATTTCGATTCCACTTTTAGTTTCCGAGTATATATTTGAAAATCTTGTCCATTTCTATAGTAGATATACATTTTTCGAGTTATTAAAATACTATCTAGTAATAAATGAATAATCAGCTGGATATTGCTCTTGTCTAGCAAAAAGCTTGTGTAAGTCAAACTGATGTTAGATTTGTGAATGAATAATTTTTTGAGTCTATTCTAAATGATTTTGGTTTCATCAATGATTTTAAACAATCCTCATCCAGTAATCACAAATGATTGGAAATGGAGTGGGAACCCTGGATAGGTGATGTTTAACCCTAGTGAGTTATCTTTTCGTGTGCACTTTGTAAGAAGTACACACAAACTTCTAACAAGTAACTTTGATTCTAACAAATCCTGAACACTTTTTCAGCATCAAGCCATTTGCACAACCTTACTCAAACATACCTGGACCTGTTCAACCACCCTTAGGTGAGTATATTAGTGCACTAGTAGTAGTTCATTCACCCGCTTCGGTTTTGTGGTTGAGTCTTATCTGGCGCCCCCTTGTGTTTGTGCAGCGTATGAGTCTCTGGCCCCTCCTCTCCCGCCGGTCGCCACCGCAGTGCCCGTGTGGCAGGATCGCACCATCGCCTCCTCCAAACTGCGTCTTCTGGAGTACTCAGCGTTCATGGAGGTCCCTCAGGACCAGGACTCCGTGAGTAGACAGGAGCGATCAACAAATATGCTCATCTAGAGAGCTGAGCGAATAATGATATGGATTAGTGTGGTAGTTAAATAAATATGCTGCATGTTTCAGAGTAAACCATAGCACTGTGTTCTTTAAAGGCGGGCGTACACGGTGTGATTTTTGAGGTCGTACGAGCTCGCATGCGATTTTTTTTGGTTATCGGAGGAAATCGTCTCTTCTCGTATGGTCGGGCCTCATATGGTGTGTGAGAAATTACAAGACAAGCAGAGTGCCTTACGAGCACTTCCTGACATCACGATAATTTTTAAACATGTCAAAAAAACTTCGGGAGCTGTCGGATTGAAAGCGTGACGTGTGTGCTGTTGAATGAGCTGATTTGTTGAGCAAACTGGAAATGACCAAATTTTTGTGCTTAGTAAAAACTACAGTAACAATTATTATTTTCTTGCTACATAGTAATAATAATCAATAAAATATTATTATTAGTATTGCTATTATAGTCATATATAGTCATAATATATAATAGCAATGTTTCTGGCTGAAGTTGCAGCCCTCCAAATAAGCACAGAAGGCCTGGAGCATTAAAAAATATTACATTTATTAATACACTTTTTTTTATTAATAATAAATAATAATTAGTGACTCATTTTAAATGTAACTAATGAAAATGTTATCATTCTGTTCATCAATAAACTCATCAAGTATTTTATTAAGTATATTATAGGGATGTAACGGTATTGTAAATACCGTCGTACCGCAATATCAAATTTTTTCGATAATACCGTGGTCGCGTGACT
>JAUMHE010000099.1:4197733-4207828 GCA_032359235.1 Enteromius mattozi | reverse complement strand
CTTAAAGCACCTCCTGCTGGCAGAGAATGAGTTTGCATTTTTAATAAATCCGTCTGATTTACGCAGTGAACATATTTTGCTTGTTATAATCTACTCTAGAAGGTTTTAGCTGTTGTTATTGATTCTATTTGGATGACTACCGGAAGTAGTCGTTGAAACCGTCTATGTAGATACATATATTTCAGCTGGCTGAAGAAACACTCTTATATAAAGCAGATACGTTTTGATTCATGTTTGCATTTGACTGCCGTTTTATTATTGAATAACAAAACTCATCTTGAATCTTCTGGGTTTTTCCAGAAGAGCTGGTTACCTTAATTGTTAAATTGTAGTTATGCAATTTTGTTCACGTCTCATTTGCTAAGGCTAAAGTAAATCTCTAGAAATCAATACCTGCATCAATCATAGAAAACCCATAATAGTCAACCACTAATAACAAGTATGCATTTTCTCATTCAAAGCTTATGGAGTAGATTAGTATCCATTAAAAATAATCCTTTTATTAGCACTTTGATAATCTAAACCTACTCAGTAGTGATTTTTGTTAACATCCTTGTATATTTCCATACAAAACTCTTCCTTGATCAAAAGCAGTCTCATTTTCAGTTATTTATCTGTGACAGTGACATCTGAAAATATTTCAGCAACAAATAAGAGATCGACTTATTTTCATAAAAAATATAGATTTTTATTTTTATTTTCTTTAATAATTCATTTTAACATTTTATTATGAATTATTTTTAAGATTTGTTTTAATATTTTATTAATAATTCTTTACTAAATAATTGTAAATTAAATAATTATTTCTAATAATTTTTCTGTCATCAGTAAATATTTCCACTTTTTTATCACTTGTTTTAAGATTATAGTTACAGTATTTATTCTTCTTTTCTTTTTTCACAAAATCATGTTAATTCGATAGTGTTTAGTTATTGCTGTATCTATCCACCAGCAATAATAAATCCAGTGTCTAGTTTTAGACCTCTTTATTTATCATTTAATTCACGCATTTATCTCCATACATATCAGAGCTCCTTGTTAAGACTGCATTGTCCTTCTGTTTTATTTCATTTTAAATGTTATCTATCAGAATATTCAACCTGCCAGCACCGCTACGCTCATTTAAAGTGAGAAGTTTTATGGGTTTTCATTCACAAGGTTGTGAGAAGCTATCTGCAGTGACAGCAGATATTATCTGACATTTTGGAGGTGAATGCTGCAGTGAATGTCAAATCAGAGACAGAATTTGTTCCCATACAAAGATGTTCTAGGTGATGTGTGGAATAATCCTGTTTTTAAACCTAAAGGAAAATTTGTGGAAAATTTCCCAGGAACGAGTCAAAGGCACCGAGTTGTCCCAGGACAAACTGTCTCGTGTTTTGTCCTGCAGTGCAGTGTTCTGTCGTTTATCTTGCACCGCATCCTTTAACGGCCTGAAGCTCCGACGCTTTATTTTTCCCTTTCATTATTTAAATGCAAGGCCATCCATTTCGTTATTAAAAAGAGCTGCCCGAGACGCTTCTGAGAGGTCTCAGGCTGGTTTTCTTTTCACTTGCGCTTATTTGTTTTACCACGAAAATTGCATTTGAGGTTTTTGGGGTTTTTTTATGCTGCAGACTTCGCACTTCCTACATAAAAGACAGTAGTGCACTGATGTTTATGAAGGCTACAGTTGTTCTTATCATCCTTAAGATCAAAAAGCATTCCAAACTTCAATATATGTTCTGTTTTTATATGTATTTGGTCTTTCAATTCTGTTATCTTTTCCAGGGTCCCTGAGTGGTCGAGCCCGAGATTATGAAGTGGAACCTTTTTAAAAAGAAGCCAGAAGCCATGGTGGGCCCGGAGCCCACGGGACTCGGCGCCACCCACCCGTCACACACCATGACGATGGCCCCCGCCGTCTCCACACCTGCAGACAACTCCACCGAGTCTGAGGGACCCGTCAACAAGAATGATGTCTTTGAGGAAATCAAAAGCAAGTTCCTCAATGAGATCGATAAAATCCCATGTAAGTCCTGCAGAGATGTTTAACAGTCCCACTACATCAAGAAAATCAATAGAGTATCATTATGCTGAGAGTCCAAACAGCTGATAAAAACATTGCAATAGTTCACAAGTAATCCACACCACTGTAGTCCGTCATCTTGTGAGATGAAAAGCTATTTTAACTTATCCATAATATATCTTCAAGTGAAAAAGTTGTCTCGTCTGAATTAGGAGAGAAATATGCACAGTTTACAAGTGAAAATTGTCTAAAACAGATCTAAACGAATATATGGGATATATATTTTTGATGTAAGACGACAACAGGGGATGAACTTTTTCACTGAGGGAAGCGTAATTATGGATTATAGACTGTTTGGACTCTCATGCTGATGGCACCCATTCACTGCAGAGGATCCATAAGTAAGCTAGATTTCTCCAAATCTCTTCCCATGAAGAAAGAAACTCTTCTACATCTACAATTTTCATGTGAACTATTCCATTAATGTATGAACTATTCCATCAATATCCTAAATAGGATTTGTATTGTTTTTAGAAAATTGTGTTTTATGTTTGTTAATTATGTGGTGATGTGTATTTGTTTTTTTTTTTTGTAACCTTGTCGTTTGCTGCCATCTTGACCAAGACTCCCTGGTCGAAGAGATACTGTATCTCAATGAGACCTTCCTGGTTAAATAAGTAAAAAAAAGTGATGTGCTTTACCCCTTGAATTCAACATGCAGTCACAATTCACTATTTAATTTTTTGTTGAAAACATGTTTGTATTTGTGCTATTTCATTAAAATGTCATAACTTTCTCCATTCGTTTTGGTTGCCATGTTAAAAAATCACCTTCACACCCTTCACACTCTTGGTGACAACCCATCTTCTAAATAATTTTTTTTCATTTTTATCCCATGATGCTCTGCAGTGCCTCCATGGGCGCTCATCGCCATCGCCGTAGTGGCCGCCCTCCTCATCCTCACCTGCTGCTTCTGTATCATTAAGAAATGCTGCTGTAAGAAGAAGAAGAACAAGAAAGGCAAAAAGGGAAAGGACGGCTTCAACATGAAGAACATGCAGGGTGGAGATGTATGTAACAGAGTGTTCAGTAACACCCAACATGACAGCATTACATAATGTAGCTAAATCATCTGATGCAAACTCCAGTCTGTTTGATTTTAGAATTAAAACTAGATTGATATTAACTTCAGTATTAACTGAGCACATCAACAAACATTAGTGTTGCATCATTAAGAAATTAAAACAAGCCTCAGACCACTTTATTGTGTGTTGCACTGATAATGAAGGAGAGTCTGTTATGCGATTAGTTTCATGCTTTTCTTTATTGTGTTTGTGATTAATGTGAGTGTTTTGTTTTTTTAAGAGAAGTGGTACACTGGATATCCCAAAACAAGTGTGCTGCTCATGTGATTTTGATCATAAAGTTGTGAAATCTTTCTATGAAATGAGTGCCAGACCAGCAGTACGATTGTGAATGCAATATAGCTTCTTTTTAATAAACAAGAAGTAAATATCGAGTAACTTACATTTTATAATTGATACTATCAGTTACAACTTATAGTTCAATGCATGTCATTTATAAAAACACTTCAGTTGATTTGTCACTGAATGAATCAGTGAATGAATTTGTGACTGAAAGTTTCAGTAACTTATAACTTGATTTGTCAGTGAATAATCATCAATTTTGAACTAATTGGTTGAGCGAATGATTTAGTGACTCTTAGAATTGATGCATTACAATATTGTGTTACTTCATAAAAAAGTAACTAATTGCACTGCTGAGTTACTTTTTATGGAAAGTAATGCATTGCAATACTTTTTGTCTCTAGAGCCAGTTTTGTTTATTAATTTTTAAACCCAAAAGTTATATTTTTGGCAACTTTAATGCCAAAAGTGAAATTATTGAGCTGAAGAAAGTACTTTTTTTTTGCTGCCTTTACGCCTCAAGTCCCAATTTCTCTCTAATGGGAACAGGAGAGGTGTCAGTGAATAAATGGGAATGAATAAAACTTGCGTTACTTATTTGAAAAAGTAACTCTTGTTACTTGCAAGGCATTATCCCCAACACTTATTACCCTGTTAATTTAACATAAGATGACATAATGTTTTACTGACACTTTTTCATCTACAGTCTTACTGAAATGGACAAATATCATCCGATATAGAAAAGACACTCATTTCATAGTTTGATCCTTAAAAACGTTTATTCCAAACCTCTTTGCATACGTATTTCTTAAACATGGCAGTGTGTCATTTCTCAAAACGGTGGTCTTGGTGTTGTTGACTGTCTTGACTGTCTTTGGTTCTGTTTTTTGGTGTGTCGTGAGTTCAACCTCTCCCTCTCTCTCTGCTCTCCTTCCTCCCGCTCTGTGTCTAATGCGCCGCATTTCTTGACGCTCATGGGCGTCGGCGCTACGGTAGGTGGACGGATGAACGGCACAGCTGTTTGGCCGCTGAGTGCTAGCACCGCGTGGGTGGGATTGGATGGAATGGCTGTTGTAACTTCCTTGTTTTAAGCCTTTTGTACCTGCTGCTTGACAAGAATACAATTAAAAACAAAGGAAAGTTACAATGCAAATGAAAAGCCCACTTAAGTGGACCAAAAATAATCTTAATACAATAACAAATAGTTGTACTTGATTAGGAGGTGTGAATGGAATAACTAATTATTAACTCACTAATACTGGCAAGATGTTTTTGAGTTAGTAAGAGACGACCCACAAGACTCACAATGAATGCATGTGTTAAAGGGCATGGCTGTTTTAACTGCATTGAAAGTCCTGATGTCTCAGGGGCTAGAGCTAGCTGTAAACCTTAACTACATAAGCTCATGTTCTGTGATCATATAATCAATTCAGTTTAATGTAACAAAAATATATGAATTACTGAATTCTTTTAAAAGCATATGGAAATTAAGAATTTGTTTTTAACATTAGCACATATTCTGCTGTGCCCTTTAATTTGTTGCTATATGGATATGGTTAGGAACTGACTTGAGAGTGACAATTTTTTTGGTGGCACATTAAAACATCTCCCAAAGAAATCTTTAAATCAGTATACGATCCTTATTTTTTTATTCTTTTAAAAACCTGGGTAAATTAGTTAATATTTCAAACCCTAAATTATATTGTCCTCAAGATGTGATGCACAAAGATTCATACAGCATAATAATTCTGTTATGCACACATAAAGTGAACCCAAAAACTATTTAGACGCTTCAGCCACACTTAAAATGTCTTAACGTAATTGTATTGGATAACAAAATATCAAACCAAGTGGCATTTGAGATGCAAATGATGCATCATTTCTTTTTAAAATATACTGTATTTCTATATTCTTATAGGTAGTTAATAACGTTGAAAACTCTTATGCGATAACTTTCAGACATTTTGAAGTGTGGTTAGTGTCCAAATCCTTTTTGAGGCCACTGCATAACGCTGGAATTGTGACCTATTTGTGGAAACAAAAAATTAATTCTGCACGTTATAGATTTTTTTTTCTCTTCCTGCAGTTTGGACAGTGTTCAGAAACACACAAGAATGACATGTCAGCATTTCATACGCCAAGAATAGCACAAAGGAGTCTGTTCTTCTTTAAAAATTTGCTGTCATCACTCGTTCCCTGGAGTATCACTGATGAGCAGTTAAATTTATCATGCTGATGATGAGAAAACGCTCGCATGCCAAATTATGCCTATCAATAAAAGCTCTATTGTTTTTCATTTATTACCAAGCCTAATTTGAATATAGAGGCAAAATGTAACTCTGGAAAGCCAAGATAAGCAAACAGAAAAAAAAGTGTCACCAATAAAAATTGTGAACTCGAGTCATTTGCAACATCCAACCCTGAATGAAACATACTCCGAGTCTCCTATAGTAGATAACCTGTAGGTCAGGTCAGGTAGAAGCATCTCTCCAACCTTACTGCAACTGACCGGGCCCTGAGCTTGTGGCATGCTTATAGACAGGAACCAGATATACTTTTATCCCAGATATCGACTCGCTAAAACTATTTGTCATTTGCCCTACAGAAACACCAGGATGATGATGATGAAGAAGGAGAAACAGGTTTGACAGAGGAGGAGAAAGAGGAAGAGGAAAAAGAAGTGGAGAAACTCGGAAAGCTTCAGTATTCATTGGATTATGACTTCCAGGATAACAAGGTTAGGATGTCAGATTAACGACATCTTATTGCTGGAATATAAACTAATAACATCGCCCGGTATTGTATCTGCTGAATGAAATCCAATATTTGTTTCATACTAAATTTGGGTTGCTGATTCCAGTGCTAGCGGCTGTTTGGCAAAAGCACGTTACGCTTTATCACAAAATATGATGTATCTTATTGCATTTTTGCTTTCGGCTCTAAAGACACTATTTTATGCTTAATTTCAGGGTCAGTGACAGAATAAACTGTAAACATGCCTTTGTTTTCCAGCAATTTAAACATATTTGCCACTTTTATTATTGTAAGTAATGATGATACCTTTTAAATAGTTACTTTTGTTAACAACAAAACTTTTGACATTTAGAAGTAGCTTATGAATAACTTTTTAATCTGTCACTACTCTGTCACTAAATTTGGGGAGAGGGCAAATATTTCATACATACAATTATATGGGGGAAAAGACATGTTTTCAAGACGTTTCCAACTCTGACTTTGGACCAGTTCATATAGTTTTGTTTGCACTCACCATCATCAAATTAGGTCATTTTAGGCCTCTTTTTGCAGATCTGCAGGGTTTTATTTTTTTAGAGGTGTGTTATGAACTATTTTTTGATAATGAAACGTGTTAGTGTTAATTTTCACTCATATTAAAATATATTAAGATGCATTTGAACACAATTATATGATTAAGTAGGAAAGTCTTGGGGTAATTAATAGGGATTTTGAGAAGATTCTCAATAGTTTTGTGTCCCACTGAAAAATAACAGCATGTTTGTGTTTGGACCAACATGAGGCTGAGTAAACAATTATTCTTTGGGTGAACTATTCTTTTAACTAATACATCTTTTAAAAGTTCCCTGTTTTATGGTATTTGAGAAAGTTTGTGCTCATGCTGCGCTGTATCTTCCACTAATGATGGGGTTTAACAGCACGGCTTAGTATCTGCTGAGTCACAGCTGTAGGTAAAGTTGCTTACGGCTCAACCAAAATGAATTTAAACAAACATTAATGACAGTGAACCGCTATTCTTATCATGTGTTTTAATGCAATCAGATACAATTTTAATATGCATAAAGCCTCAGGATATTGCTGGAGTATTGTTAAACTGTGGAAGTCATGAAAAAGTATGTACTGTACAAATTTTTTAGGGTCTGTAAGAGTTTTTAAGGTTTCTGAAAGACAGTAATACAGTAAAAATATATTTTTTGTATACTTTTTACATTTTGTATTTTAAAAGTATTAAATCTTTAGAAAAAAGCATCTTTCAGTTAAACAAGACTTTCAGTTTATAATTAATTTGAAAAAAATGCATAAAGCCTGACAGGCATTTCACAGCCGTTTCTGTCCTGTCATTTATTATACAGTAGCACATCCCAAAGGCAAATTTTAGTGTACGTTTCTCAAGAACAATCTGAGAAGCAGGAGACTTCTCATATTTTCCGTCCATTTAATACCATTTAAAATGTACCAAAGAGATCTCATGTGGGGTTTTATATTATTTCTACAATATATTCTTTCCATTCACTATGTCTCTTCTCTTGCTTCTGTTTTTTAATACACAGCTGACCGTGGGAATCATGCAGTGTGCTGATCTGATTTCCATGGACTCTGGTGGAACGTCCGACCCTTATGTTAAAGTGTTTATCCTACCAGACAAGAAGAAGAAATATGACACCAAGGTGCACAAAAAGACCCTCAACCCAGTGTTCAACGAATCCTTTGTCTTCAAGGTAAGCTGTTAATTATTTTAAAATGACCTATTGTAATGTCAGTCATTTTGATGCATATAGATGCATAAAGCATATATATATATATATATATATATATATATGAAGAGTTTGGTTCCAAAAAGCTATATATATAAGCTATATAAAGTGGATATATTGTGTTCTGCAGAGAATATATATACATACATATAAAACTTGTATGATCAGTAAAACCCTGGCTCTAATGCATTACAAATATCGGATAAAACGAAAATAGCGATATGCCTCCAGTAAAGTTGGTCTGTCATTAGGGTTTATTGGCGGTTTTCTGCAACACCAGCATTTCAGTCCTAATGCTTCCAGCAGATTGAGCTTTAGTTTCCCAGAGTCAGTAATGAGCTCCGGAGGGGCCGAGCATCCTCTGGTGGACACTGGTAGTGCTCTAATAGTCTCACTCTGAGAAAAGTGATCTAGGACAGGAACAATTGGCCATCTTTAAAGCTCCTGCCTTACAGTGAGACCGGCTGACTGTGTTTCTAAAAATGGATCGGCCGTATCTGCACACTGTACGAGCAAGATAGAGAAAAAGAAAGCCAAGTGAGGAGGAGGTTTTCTGATGCAAACTATGTGAAAAATAATTGCAAAAAAAAAAAAAACACGATTAGAAAAATCAACTGTAAACTGAATGTATATAATATACATATTAAACTGTTTGATTATATATCAATATTGTATATTTTAAAATAATAATAAAAAAAAACGCTTACAGGCTTTAATTCACAGTCACAAGTATTTAAAATATTATACTATTATTTGATAATTATAATTTAGTATTTTAATATTTAAAGAAAAAGACAAAAATTAAAGAAAGTTAAAGTCACAAACATTTAATAGATTTTAAAAAAAATTATAGTATTTGATTATGCATTATAATTTTAATACTATTTTATTATGTATTATAATTTTAATATTTAAAAAATGTGTATCAGTTGTAATTCATATTAGTCACACATTTGTTTATTGTTATACTATGTGATCAAAAACATTGTTTGGACTTTACAATCTCAAACTTTTTAATATATTGTATTTACTAAATATTATTTAATATGTTTTATAAAATAATATTAATTTAGTATTTTAATATTTTAAAAATGAAGTCAAAAACTTTTAATATATTTTAAGATATTAAAAATTTCCTTTTATTTTAACATTTTTAAAAAATTGCTTCACAAACTTTTGCTATATTTTCATATATCAGAATAATTAATTAGAATATTACTTTTTTTTGTCTGTCGAAGGCAGAACTAAGCAGAAACAGCTTGCGTCTCCTATGTATAACAATCCTCAAAGGACAATATGTTCTATGCTCAGATTTATGACTCAGCACTGCAAAAACAATTTGAGACACCTTTATGTATAATTTTTGTTGATTCTTCTCAATGGTTTCCATGTTAGATCCCATACCAGGAACTAGGTGGGAAGACGCTGGTCATGTCTGTGTATGACTATGACCGCTTCTCCAAGCATGATATCATCGGTGAGGTCAAACTCCCCATGAACACTGTGGATCTGGGACAGCCGATTGAGGAGTGGAGAGACCTGGATAGCGCTGAGAAAGAAGAGGTGATTATTAAAGGATCTGATATTGTCATCTATTTTTAACTGTTCTGAGACAAGCAGAGATGCTTTGGATATTTAAATGATTAATATCCCATTGATATCCTGTTCTTACAGCCGGAGAAGCTTGGTGACATCTGCATCTCTCTGCGTTACGTTCCTACTGCGGGAAAACTCACTGTTTGCATCCTGGAAGCCAAGAACCTGAAGAAGATGGACGTGGGCGGCCTGTCTGGTGAGAAACAAGCTCAGATATATGAGACCAGCAAGATATATTTTATATGTTTGCTGCAATTAACTCGACATTTGACCTTTTGCAGACCCGTATGTCAAGATCCAGCTATTGCAGAACGGCAAGCGTTTAAAGAAGAAGAAGACGACGGTGAAGAAGAACACACTGAACCCGTACTACAATGAGTCCTTCAGCTTTGAGATCCCTCTGGAGCAGATGCAGGTAGACCTTGCTTTAGGTTTTTTTTATTCTTTTTATTTGTTTGGAAAAGTCACATCAAGTAAAATATTAGGACATAAGATGTTTTCATATTCGTCATTGCTTTTCTGTATCTTTCTCCAAGCAAACCAAAACAAAATACAA
>JAUMHE010000099.1:4182921-4197633 GCA_032359235.1 Enteromius mattozi | reverse complement strand
ACAAATATCTGGTCTGTGACTTCGACATGAGCAACAGAGAGAAAGTTTCATGCATAGTGGATGAAACTCCCACTCTCCTGCTGTGTTACTGCTGCTCTGCAACCCTCACGCTGAGTACAGGAAAGGAAAGAGTCTCTGTGCTTGTAGATGCTATCTGTGCAGAGCATAACCACATCCTCTCGCACCGCACTGCACACCTAAATGGAAAGTGCAGCTAAAACTTTGCTTGCGTCAGAAAGTGTAGGCTGTTTCTATAGGATGTCAGTATGAGTCATGGCTGATATATGCTATTGTCCTCAAGTTCTGTGACACTGAGATTTCACTCAACGTCTGCTGGACACTGCCTTTCAAAATATTCTTGACGTTTCTTGGCGTATTTGCTTCAACAAATGATTTAATCTAATTTAATTTAATTATTTAATTTTATTTTATTGAAATCCTGAATTGGTTTTGCATCTGACAGTTGAATTTAATTGTAAAAAAATTTAAAGAAATTTAATTTTTAATTTTCATGCATCTACTTTTCATATTTGAATGTTTATGTACATATGCTGTGTGCTGTACAGCAAACACTGATTTTAAATCAGTAAAGTTTAACTTATGTTGTTTTTAATCATTTTACTTCTGTTATTTACACTCTTTAATAATAGTACATTATTAAAGTGCATGCATAATAATTATAAAATTGTTAAGAGTAGTTTTAGATTTAGAGTTTAGAATTTCAACATGCAGTAAGACATGTATTTAATAGCAACTACCAATAAACATAGGTGTTTGGTATAGAATTAATGTCTTAACGTTATGTATAGTGCGTAGGTGTTGGTGCTGAGGTTTCTGACGTCTTCAAACACTGACAGACAAACAGGCAGCTATGTAGATGAGTGTGTATGTGTGTTTATGCAAGCTTTGCAAGGCTTATCTTTTTTTCACTCGTGTTGTTGCAAAGGTTGGCCAAACCATACTGCAGTCTACCATGCAACCCTAAGCCTCATTGCTCCAGCCTGGACCACCATTTTTTTAGCATATGCAAAGCATATCGATACAACTTCAAACAAATCATATGCTAATTTTCTCCACAGATGGCTGATAGTGCTTGGAGAAGTTAAATATTAAAAGAGTTCTGTGTCGATGGTTGGAGCTGTTAACACGCTGCAGGACAAAATCAGAAGCAGAAGATCTACTTTCACCTTATGTCAGCTTTTGAAGTTATTCATGTAAAGTGAGATTAACATCTCTCTAACTGAATTTACACTTTAACCAATTCGTTTTTACTGAAACTGTAGACCTAACATTTAAGGATGTGTGTCGTTCGGCTTAGGAGTGAGTCAGAGATACAGAGTGACTCCAAAAAGGATCTGGACACTTTTCAATAAAGTCAAAATGTTATTACAGGAGATTACAAAACATAAAAGCAAGTGTTTTTTATTTTAGTTTAACATTTGACGGAATGGCAATCAGGCATATTTTATTGAGTTTGAATACTTTTTGGAGCCACTGACGACCTCTTTGCTCTCAAGACACCCACATTAGCCACTGAAATACACATTGGTTTACCATTATACTTATAATCAAAACAAGTTGTGACCAAGCCTCTTGCTGCAGAGTTTTACTTACCATGTGCTTTCTCAAAGAAGATGACTTTGGACTCTGATGTGAAGTTTTGGCCCCTAAGGATCAACTGCGATCCACCCAGAACCGAACAGTGGTCCAAATCAAGATGCTCTACTGCAGGCTGTTCATGAGCGGACCTTTGAGCTGTAACAAAACCCACGGCATTCATGCATTTAATATTAAAAATATGATATTTGACCATTTTGATATAATCAGCATCATGCCTGATAGGCCAAATAACAAGTGCAAATTCTGAATGGTGCCAGTTACAAAACCTACAGAATTTTGAGTAAATATTAAAATAAATATAAAATATAAAAAAAAAATCTAATTTTTTTTTATTAATATATATATATATATATATATATATATATATTATAATAATATAAAATAATATAAATTAAAATGGGTAGATCAGCTTTGTACCAAAAAAAAATAATTTTCTAAATGCAAAAAGCATGCATTAAAATGTATGGTTAAATAGAGTTAATGAAAGGTTTTGATGCATACAGCATTCAATAGTCTGCGAGGCCACTTGGAGAGAGATCCAATGGCCGCTGGGTTGAGGAATGTGGACACGGAAGACCAATCTCACTCGTGTGTTTTTTCGCCCCACATCCGTTTCTCCTTTCTTCAGCTCAATGTCGGCATTTCTTAGTTTCAGTATGCCAGCGCAGTCAACTCTAAAAATGTAAACGAACAATAAGCAGGCAAATCATTGGTTCTTTTATCACTTCCTGTTCCCGTTCCTTAAATTCTCCAATAGCAGGTAATGTTTTTACACTACATGGAGTAAGTTGTCACAAAGAAAACCTGGCATATTAAATTTATATTATAAGCTACGTTTTACAATTATATGATATAAGAAATGTAAAAGCTAAAAGATACATAATAAAATAGTGAAATGAGATAAACAATTTACACAAATGATAAAAAAAAATGTGTACAGAACTAGGCATTGTTAGATTTGTGTGATTGTATATTTGATTCTCATAGCTATTGAGATTCAGCACTTCTCCCATGTGACAACTTGCCCCAGTCGTCTTTATGTGATATCATTATCTTCTTACACAGCTCTCATGTTCTCCTTGGGTTCCAGCGGCACTTCTAGGACCTTGGTTCCACTCAGTATTCGTTCCTGGCTGTTGGTGGAGACGGTTTTGCCGGTGATGCGGTGGACCTGGTAGAAAGCGTGAGGTCTGAGGTTCCTTTCGTCAGCCGTGCCGATGAAGACCTGTAGAGCCAGCGGCTCCGTCCCGGTGTACCCTCGCAACTGAGACAGTTCGTAACCACAGTTTATATCTACATGCTTCACAGTATGCCAACAATCAAAGGATGAACTAGCATTTGAAGATAAACTATAAATAAAAATATGGTTGTGGTTGCATTACAAAAAGTGCTTTTATTTGCATCTCAATGCAAACCTTTTGCTCGGTAAAGTCAAACAATGCTGATATTCTGTGTGAGAAATGCATGCTAGCTGAGTGAAAGATTTAGTCAGTGTAGATGATATGACATATTGTCTCAGCGATAGCAACGACAAAAACACAGATCCTCATTTCCCTAAATGTGGACACAACACTTTGAGCTGTAACAGGGAAATAACGTCACCACAATCATTACATTATCTCTCTCTCTCTCTCTCTCTATCTTTCCTGTTGCTTCTGTTATCAAGCTCTTCACTCACAGCCGTCTCAGTTTCACCGACACACTTTCAATCACTCTCCCAAACATTCTCGCACTTTTTCACACGCAGCGATTATCGAGAATTGTCATATTCGCTCCCCACGCATCCTTACAAAACCAAACAAAACCAACCTTTCCGCCCTCCCACGGCTTCGACTTTTCTTCTAAATACACTGCACTGTCCTCGATTTACCTGAACCACAGGATGGCCTCCAGTAGATGCTTTGACGGCCCCTCGGCTGCCCTCTGTCTCGTAGTGCGCCCGGTGGTGTTGTCTGGGTTGAACGTCTATCCGGAGCTCATGTTGCTCAGTGCTGCTGGGAAGAGGCCACTCCAGCGCAGGCAACATAGCCACTGGCATACTAAGAGAAGAGATACTGTTTAATCACAACAACCATCACAGATCATTTAACAGTAACAAAAATGCATATGGGACACAATTAGATGTGCAAACATTTTAATGTGATGCACAGTAATAATCTGGCATCCTTATTGCTCTAAGATAACTCTTTCACAGCTCTGGAGACTTTATGTAAGCATCAATTTTATCTATAAACTATATTAGACATGTTGAGAAACTGGTACAAAGCTATACAAGTGGCAGCTTAGATCAATTAATATTGGGATAATTTGATAGGAAATGTTTAAATTCATAGAGATTGTTCACGTTTGAGATCTTGGTACTGCAATTTAAGACATTTTTGAGATTCTAGAACAGAAACACGTAAGTTTGAGGCCTTTTGATGGGAAAAATAGAATCGCTGTTATGGTGCTGGTTATAATTAGTTGCTTGTTTTTCCTCATTTGTACAAACTACAGGTTCCAAAATGGGGGTTACATGAATTTTCTCTTAGTATAAAGAACAGCTAAAGAACTATTTTCTATGATAACTTCACTTTTGTGCAGTGGAATGTTTCCAGGTATATTAAAGGTTCTTCGTGGAACCATTGATGCCAATAAAGAATCTTTATTTTTACGAATGTAAGTGGATAAATGCTGTTAAATGAACAAATGTAAGGCTGCTGCTTTGTCACCAGACTGATTAATCGATTACATCGTACCTACAAACCCCTGCGAGAGCTTGACTGGACCAGTTGGCCGGCATGAAATAGCACGGTTCCATGGTGAATTCTTTTTTCACTTCCGGCATAGGTGGGAACATGCCCATATGGCTTTCCGTGTAGACCGAATACTCTAGATTAGGTCGGACAATCTTAGTAGGGATCGGTTTAGTCAAGCTGTTGCTGAGATTGCACATGGGATTCTCCAAGTTTGCCAGTGGATAGAACTCAGCGGGCTCGTCTCGCCCAAAACGAGGGCTTTGAGATCTCTGGGTCTTGTACTCGGCGTAAGTGCGCTTCCCCTGCGGTGAAGCCGAGCGAGAACGTGGAGAGGTGGGACGGTGGTCCAGGACGGTGTCTTCAGTGATGCTGGTGCGAGGGGACGTGTTGGGAGAACCAGAGGCTTGGATGGCCTGCATCATCGGGCAGAGGACGGCTTCAGTCAAACCTGCATCAACCCCGGGAGAGATACAGGGGGAGTATGTTCCAGAATAGCCATCTGAATGCCAGCTAGTAGATGACGTGCTACTAGCCGGACTGAGGCATTGGTTCTCCCTGTACGGGATGTCCAGCATGGGCCGACTTATGTTCACAGGGTTGGTGTGGACATGGTCATGCTGGTCAGAGCAGGTGATCTCAATTCTCGGGCCGTTGGGTTGAGGAGCTCCAGGGTGGCTGGCAAGCATGGAGGGGTGTCTATAATCAGATTGGTCATAGGTGAGAAGGTCATCGGTGGGGAGATGGTGGGAAAGCTGGGAAACAGTCTCCACATCGTACAAAGGTGGGTCTTGATGAGTGACTGGGGAAGTTTGATTGGTGCCGTGGCAGGAGGGGATGCCACCGTCATCAACTGAAAACAAATAGAAAAATACATTACCAACCATCTCACCACCTTTGAGCTGTGTATATTATAATCAAACCGGATGTTAATACTTTTTTTTATGTTTCCTGTAAATAGGTAGACT
The DNA here is from genome assembly GCA_032359235.1 of Enteromius mattozi. Classification (NCBI taxonomy): domain Eukaryota; kingdom Metazoa; phylum Chordata; class Actinopteri; order Cypriniformes; family Cyprinidae; genus Enteromius; species Enteromius mattozi. Next base: position 4,192,310 of record JAUMHE010000099.1, on the reverse strand, counting down.
CCAATACTAGAGAACTAAACGGTTAGCTGCAGTGAAAGTTTCCACTACATATTTGGTTTCTCACATTGTGTGTAACCTACTTTTAAACCCCAGCAACCTATATCTGCTCAGACTATCCAAAGCAAAATAGTACAAAATAGTAGCAATAATGTTAAAACAATACAATACAATGAATAAGTAAATAAAATAGTAATAGAATTAAATTTGCATTACCTTGGAGTAGCATGCACATATGGTAATAATACAGCACCACGGTATTATTAAGTATCATTACTGTATCATACTTCTCTTTGTGCATGGAAATAGATTAATACTTTGATAGTTATTTGTTTTGTATGCAGTTAAAAACTATTTTAATTATAAAGGGACAGAAAAAAACACTTGATATCAGAGGAAAGCATGTTAGAAGTTCTAAAATTATTATTAATAATTAGTGATACTCACTAACCTTGGTCATCTGGTTGGTGGTACAGGAAAAGTAATGGAAAGTCCAGTTCTTCTTGACTGTTTTCGTAGAAATTACTCATTGGACAAGTTCAAGCCAACGTTGACGCAGGAAAAAAAGTGATTTCAAAAAATAAAATAAAAAAAAAACCCGAAAAAGTTGAAATCGATCACGGAATAGTTTTCTGCGAAATTGATAGTTAGTTTAGTTTCTAAGGCAACGGAACGAAGTGTCAGTCTCTCGCGCTCCACTAATGATTGACTGCGTGTGAGCGCGCGAGAGATGCTGCGCAGCTTCCTGTTTGAAAAGAAACTCCCTCACAAACCCTTTGCGTGTGAAACTAAGAATACAACAAACGTGTATACGATTGTTTTGCGAGAAATTTGCAGAAAATGGTTCTCACTGCTGCAGAACCCACAAATAAGTGAGATTCGCGTAAAATAGGTTATTTTTAACACGTGGATTACTGCTGTTAATAAGTCACACACACCCACAAGTCTGACATCTCAGTCAGATATAAACAAACAGTGTGCATGCACATACTAATAACATAGACAATGCATTTAATGCGTAAAGCACAACATGATCTGTCTTGAGTTTTATGCTTTCATTGTACTGCTCGTTTTAGGCCATTATGGTTACAATCTGTTATGGGAAAAGTCTTCGGGAATAAATCTATTATGCTATCTTTCAGACATTTTTAGAAAGACAGGTGCAAATGATGCGAGTCTCTTTGTTTTTTCAGTGATTCCTGCCGTTTACACCTGTCCATCCTCAAGTCACCTTATAAGGGTCGGTGTTCCTAAGCAACAACAATGGCGCCATCTGCTGGACTGACCTTTGAAAGCGTTTCTTTAATCAAAACGAGCACTTGACATGACATTTCAAGCAGTGACAGCAGTGTGACAGACATCGAAAACACATCCCACGACACTGTGTGCAATTAAAAACGCGTCTATATTTATACAGGCCATATCATTTTCTCTCAGAAATTGCTACTAAATTTCACACATGCAAGACTCATTTTTTAATAATTACGAGTAAGTGTTCAAGCATTGTTCCAAATTACATTGTTACAAATGAAGCTATTAAATAAGTCGTGCAATTCGAAATCTATATACAGAATATACTGAATGCATGTGGTTTCCTTATACTTTAGATCTATATATTTAGCTTACATTTATTTCCTCTTTTTACTGTAACTATATCACTTCACTGTATTATTTTCTTGCATGCCATGCCATCATTTTTTTATTTCACAACTGCATGCTTCATTGTCAGTGCTGTTACAAATGTGTTTTTATGACAGGTTGTTAATCTAGTTGTTTTTGCTGTGTCATCCGCCATGTTAACTCATTTAATAAGGTAATTTCACAGGGGTACAAAAGAGCATTCTAGACAATAATAAAAAAGCATGTATTTCTTATTATGACCTTGCATAAAACCAGAAAAAAATACTAATCAATTAATAGCCACAGTAGATTTAATGAGTTTATGTTTTTCTGGGAGGGAGATCAATGTCAAAATTATCCTTGCGTGTCTGTCTATCATCACCGTCTTCTCCGTACGGTGCTCACGTGCGTCCGGTAAGAGAAAGTCAAACGCGTTAGTTCGGTTCGGAGCTCGCGCTGGCTCCTGTTGCCACAGCAACCACTGAGGAGAAATCCGTGCAGCTTCTGATGCTGTAGCATTACCGCAATGAGGGGGATGTAGCAGTTGTGGTCGGACAGATGGGACCTCAAGATTGACTGTGACTCACCACAAAGCGACGAGAAAAGGAAAATGTGTCGGTAATAGTCGATTGTTACTCTGGACTGGAAGGACGAGGCTGCTCAATCAAGACCTGAGGGTGAGTGTCATTGCCGATAACTGCGGATTATAAACGTTTACAGTTTATGATATAAACCTCGAGTCTTGTCATTAAATTATTAATTTGCATCAAATGTTTATACGCATAAACAAGCGCAACGCATTCGATGGACACAGAGCCACGACTTTTTCCAAAGGCAAACATGTGAGGCAAATTAGTTTCAGTAATTAATCAGATTTATCCGAGATGTCATTAAATACTAAAACGGCTTGTGTACTAGAAAAGCGAAGGCGCGACGTAAAATCGCCAAATAATAAACATCGCAATGCTCACCGCGACAGATAGACCGGTTTTTCTATATGACTAGCCACAACTTGTGTTTGTTTAATGCAAAAACTACTATCATATATCGGAACATTTGTTGTTCTTCTGTTGCTCTAATAAAATACACCCGAATCGATGAATGCAAAAAATACCTGTTGGATCTAAACCAGCAATGGACATTAAAAATAGCAGCTAGTAAGTCTTTTTGTAGCTAAATCCTGATTGCTGAGATGTTGATGTTGATATGATGAAACAGTATCAGTAATGATTTTATAATCAGCTCATGTAATTAAAAGTAATTAATTTGCATAGCTCTTCCTGTCATTTATCGTTTGCCAACTGGCTCCATGACAAATGCATTGCACATATCTCTCGATATTTTAACTGATGGATGTGAAAATGAGTCTCTGTAAATGAGTCTGCACCAAAAATGGTTAAATATATATAAATATATATATAGCCTATTATTTTATTACAGTATGCACAAATCAGCTGGCAAGAGCTGTTTGAAAGATTTGAAGAGTTATTATATTGAGCCCATGATATCTAGCAGTATCAGACTCCTCTCTAATGAACTGTGAATATACAGTCCTTGAGAGAACTGAGAGAGAGAGAGAGAGTCTTAGCATGTTATATAATGTCTTATGTGGAGGATGAATTGTAATTACCTCACTGAAAAAGCCTCTTGAACGCCATCATTAATAGAGTCTGCCACTTTACTGACTCTAGATGCTAGATGCAAGACACAAACGTATTATTAAAACTACAATGTAGGTTTAAAAGCATCAGAGTTGCACAAAAGGATAATCCAATTTTAGCTTTCACGAAAAACATGCGAGAGTCTTCTAAAGATGGACAGACTGTAAGAAGTGCTTTGCACCTCAACCCCTATTATACTTATTTATGGCGACAGTGTTCAGCCTTGGCAGTGTTCCTGATTGTGAAATGGCATGTCTGGGTAAAACCCAGCGGTCACTTGAGGATGGGTTGATCTTTTAGGGCTTTTAGTGGCATTACAAAATATCTCTTCCACATTTGGGCCCACATATAGTTGTACCCCTTCTTCCAGGACTCAGTGTAAACTAGGCCACTGGTTACCTGTGTGGGTTGGTCTGTTTCATACGTGCGCTCCAATGAATAGAATGGCAAACTTGCATGTGAAATCTTCAGTGAGCTGTCACACTAAATCAGGAACAACGACTACAAAATAAACAAGCACTTTTTTTACTGCATGGCCAGAAGTGACAGAAAATAAGGCTCTGCTCCAAAATGAAACAAGTTATTTGTAACTACAACGAAAACATTTGCAGATTTGGTAATGCAAAAATACATTGAACTGGTTTGAAAATGTATCCTTAGTGCTTCTATAGCAGTTTATCTTCCTTGTTTTGTTGGAGTCTGATATTCTTCCGCTCAGTTGTCAAGACAAAGGTACATTTAGTGCTGATGTCTGGACGGCATTAGGGCACCTAATAGATAAAATGGATAAAAATGATTATTTTACTAACTGAATATGGGTTATACAAGGAAATACATTGCATTACAGAATAAAATAGGTTATAAAGGCTGTTTGGATTGCTAGTGGTAGAGAATATTGCTCTTTTGTGTGATTTTGTTTAATCTGTCCTTCACAAGGAGATCTGTAACTTCCTGCAGAATTTAGTTTCAGTCCTTATACACTCCTGTAATTCTCAAGCATCAGTTACACATCTAATGTGAATTTTGTGGCACTAGTGCAAGAGAGCCTTCTGTTTATGAACTGACAAAGAACCATGACACATTTGCTTAAAACACACACCACATCATAACAATGCAAGGTACATGCCGGGAGAACTCTGGTGGGCAAGGTTATATCTAAAGGTTATTGCACTTTTTTTAATGTATCTAAAAGGAAACAGATGGGTGTAGTTATTTATTTATTTATTTGAAACTCAGTCATCTGTGGTTTGTAAACATCAGTTGTCAGTCTGGAACTACCAGTTTGATTTAAACGACTGATCAACATATGCATCTAGGGTCTAAATTAATAGCATCACTATTAGTATTCCTTTAACCCATTTAAACTTAACATGGAGTTATTATATATCCTAGAGAGCATAATAAAGTTTTATATGTTCAAGCTAACACTGAAAATAAGAAGCATTTCAGAAGGCCTGCATGTTCCTCAAAAGGCTGACGTAAACATTGGAGCAGGCAGGTGAACTGGTATTATTTATGTAACCCACAGCACCAGGACACAGATGGTGTTTTCCTGTGAACGCCCCTTGCATCTTTATTTCCGCTTCTCACACAAACACATAGCCTACACACAGACGCAATCGTCTCCTGCGGTTACTGGCACTACAGGTCACCCAAGCAAGAAGATGACAAACACCAACTGACACTTTTCATCATTATAAATTTTCAAATTCAATTATTTTAGAAACAGGACACTTTAGATATCCTGAACGGACAACGATTTAAGTAAATAGAAATTGATTTTTCATTACAGACCTCAGGATTAAGAGTTTTCGAGTGCATCTCACTAAACATGTTCATTTTAGCTAAAAATAAATGAATAAAAAAATTATGAAATGACATTTTGTGTAAATGTTAAGCAGATCTTTCTCCATATTTCTCATTACTTAAATGAGTTTGTGAGGATTTTTAATTTTATTTTAGTTTTTATACCCATTATTCTTAATGGCTGTTTTAATTATTGTAAGGTAATGAATTAATTGATTACTGTAAGGTCTCCCCCCCACATATAAAAATTAAAAAGAAAGAAAATTGTCCTAAAAATTATTTTTAAACTACAATTACTTTTTATTCATGTTTCTGACAGGTTTTGTAAGAAATGGTCCATAAAGAGAAGTATAAACTAATTTAGGCAGATGCATATGTTTGCCGTTCTAGGCTACACATGCTCAGTTTTCTTGCCAATGTTTTTTTTAAAGCCAACATGATGATAAATTCAGATCCAGCCCCTTCTGCACCACACAAATTGCATTTAAAAATAGCACATTCTTCATCTTTATTTACAAGCCACTGAAAACTGCAGCCATGTCTGCAGCCAAGTATAATGCAGTTAATATATTCCACTGCAACTGCATTGATTACTCAGCTAAATGCAGATGCTCCCTTAGCATGTATTGACTCGCTGCCGTTTTAATGGCAAATAAATTCTGTATGACAGTTGCGTTCTTTTAACCTTCGCTCCTCTTGCTTCATCTAGGATGTCAGGTTTGACCCACTGGCTTTTATTCAACAGACTCTGCTGCCATTTACATGACTGAGCAGAGGAACCCTTAGAGACAAGCTGCCATACAATGTCAAAGTCATAATTTCAGCGCGTCACTGCGTCCTCGGCTTCTGGACACGAGTGTGTGTGCTTGTGAGTGTGTGACAGTCCTTATCACAGTCATCAAGGTTGGGGGGGGTGGGGTGGGGGGGCTGTATCCTCTAGCGCCGCACGCATGCTATTTATAGACCGGCTTCAAATTCGAACAACCTGCGCTTTGAGACATGGAAAGAGAGAGGAGGAAAAACAATGAAATGTTTCGTAGTGGGAAATTAAATTTGCTCGTTTGCCGCTCGCTTGTTAACATCCACTTGCATCACTTGTTTGCCTCTCTGTCAAACCGGAGTGAGTCACATCAACAGGGAATCAAGAAATACAGGAGCTAATTACATTTGTAATCAACTTATATGGCCTCCGTTGGCCTTCGCTTAAACTGCTTGCCACGCCTATGGCTAGCACATATGAGGAGCTCCTTTAGCAAAGTAATCAACGAAAAATACATTTCCAGAACCAAATATAGGGTCATTAAAAAGTCAACAATTAGCCAATAACCTTAATATTGGGAGGAACTACTATAACTGTTTTTGGTCTGCGGTGTGCATGCTTTCTATCACACACACCCACCCTTATGTTGACATCTATACACCTGATAGGAAGGGCTTGATAAATGCAAAGGGTTTTTAGCAAAGGGTGCTTGCTCAATGACACTAGAAGGGTTTTACCCACACAAGGTAAGTGCAGATATCAAGCTACTCCCTCTTGCGTTCTTCAGATTCGCTGCGAAGTGTTAACATTTAGCATTTTGCAAACAATTACATTCTTATCTACGTAACATGTCTGTCTCTTCTCTCATTTTTTTGCAGAATGAACAAAGTGCTTGGAGGGACAATGTGAGCATTCAGAGTTGAAGGTCATAATCAAGTGTAGACATTGCTGGAAGAAAATATCAGTGTACAGGATGATTCTGCTGACTATATCTGAATCTGTGATTCTTCCCCCTAATTCTAGAATCAGCTATGGATAACAAGGCAAAAAACACACTCTGTGTCCAGACTCTGATTTCAAAGAAACTGGCAGATGCTTGCTATGGAATATTTTTGGACCTCTCTGATGTCAACTAACTTTTTTTCCTCTTTGGTTTTGTCTTTCTCTAAACCATGCTGGAAAAACCCAAGTAAGTTCTTTAATTGAATGCGGACAGTGAACGGAGAGCCTCATTTAGCATGCAATGAATTTCTGTTTTCTTGTGTTTTATTATAATCTGCATGTGATAAATACATCAAGTGTGTCTTATCGTGGACGTGTACAATGTTAAGCTTTCCATCAGGACTCAGATTCGCTTTTGTGGACTTCTAATCAGCATTATATGCTGCAAGGTCTTGAAAAGATGAGTTTAAGCAATCCTCGTTGGTGAAAAACAAACGCAAAGCAGAAAAACAAGGGCTACCAAGGACGTGCTCAGGTGCTGTTCCTATAGCGTACTAAAATTTGCTTTATTTGAACATTTGCACCTGCTCCCTGGCTCTTTCGCTCCTCTCAGCTGTGGCCACGCTCCATCTCTCAGGATGAGCCAGAAGTCCGACTCAGAGACTGAGAGCTCCCAGGCACCGGTGATTTATACGGTGGAGGAACTGGAGTGCAAGATCTGCTACAATCGCTTTGACACCCGAGCTCGCAAGCCCAAGGTGTTGAGCTGCTTGCACCGGGTCTGTGCCAAATGTCTAAAGAAGATGGTGGAGCTGGACTCGTCTCCGAGCATCATCAGCTGCCCCTTCTGTCGCCACGAGACTCACGTACCTGATGAGGAGATCTGGTTGCTTCAAGATGACAGCAACATTTTGGCTATTCTGACTTACCAGGACCGGGCGCGTAAGAGCGGCACCACACCCAGCGGCGAGGTTCTTTTGACGCCCAACAGCCTAAGTGGAGGCGAGCAGGCCCACAGCTCCTCCGACTGCCTCGTCATCACAATCATGGAAGTCCCTGGAGAGTCGCAGTCCTCTGACTCTATGAGCATGCTGAACATGGTGCGCTTGTATCGGCCGGCCAGCTTGGACTCCTTGCCTTGCCACCTTCCTGTGCAGAAGTGTCGGGCTTGGACGTCTCGTTCGGTTCCTCGCTTTCTAATGGGTTTCCTCTGCCTGGTCTACTTTAGCTCGCTGCCACTGGGGATCTACTTGCTGATGATCCAGCAGCTCACGATGGGAGTGATCTTGGTCAGTCTGGTGCCCTCCACCCTGGTCCTTTGTGTGTTCTACGGCTTCTGCCAATGTCTGTGCCACGAGATCATGGAGGCCATTGCCACATAACACCCTAATGTCAGTCCTTGGGCGCATCTTTGGACTAACAAGACACCACAAAAGAACAAAAGCCAAATGACGCACATCTACTAATCCCAGACACCACATTTTTTCCGTCGCACCAGATTATACCAGCATCTACCAGTGAACTCCTTGTAACTCACCTCACATTGTATGCAGGGCCAACTTGACTACTTGACTTTAGCAGTTAAAGCTTGATTACCAATGTAAGCTGCAGGTATTGAATTTGGACTGCATCAGATTGCTGTGGTTTTGTATCATCTTTAGCTCACCCAATGGGTCTTCAACAACTGTGATATAAAGAACATGCAACGCAGAATGAAGTCCTTCCACACTTTAATATGGAAACCACAGGATGTGTTCAACAATACTAAATGAATTTGTTCATTTTCCATTATCTTCTGAATATCTGTGGTATAATTTCAGTCACTGTCTCAATGTTCTCGTTGAAGTTCCTAGTTGCCTTTGTAAGGCATGTCAATGGCCAAGCTGTAATGTATATGTAAAATAAGTGAATTTGTGTTTGTCATTGCTATGAGAATGAACAAATACTTTTAAGCCACCTGTTAGATATTCAATAAAGATTCTTCCATATCTAACAGAACTCCAGATTAAACTGTGATGTACACTTACCATACTTGAACACCTTTTTCCTACTTTCAGTTACCCTTTACGAAAATTATAAGAGTAACATCCGTTTACACTCTAAACAATCATCAAATGTCTATGCAATAAGCATTTTCAAAAACTGGGTATAATGAGGTGCCAGTATTTTACTCACCCTTCAACTATTGATCATTTAAAGGTTCAAATAATAAAAGAAATTAAATAAAAAAAAATTGACATTGACAAATTACTTCCAACACAATCCTAAAGATACTCTTTCTATCTGCAGAAATATTATGGACATGTTAAGTATCATTATAGTAATATATATCTATATTTTGTAACAATTACATGTTACAGCATCTATGTGAAAACAAACCTGGACAGACAAGAATCTGGGGAGAACAATTAAAGCTTCTTAATGCATTCCATTGAATTATTAATGTTTTCTATCATAAATTAAATCAAGAGAGCAGACAACAAATGTTTTCTTTTTTCATTTACTTACAGTGGAATAAAAAGGAAACAGGAAAATAATGCATTGGGCTGAGCAGAGCTGTTCTATAGATATTGTTATATTACATAATGCTATTCGTCCTGAGT
>JAUMHE010000099.1:4158824-4172188 GCA_032359235.1 Enteromius mattozi | reverse complement strand
ATTATAACATATTACATGCTTTGAATTCCTTATATATAGCTATGCAGTGTTGGATGGGTCGCTGTACGTGATGCAACACTTATTATAACCAGAGACTTAATATAATAAAGAGACTTGAGACTTGACTTGGACTCTAGCTCAGAGACTTGAGACTTGACTTGGACTCTAGCTCAGAGACTTGTGAGCATCTCTGCAATAAACGCTTTGAACTTTGAACTGAACTGTTCTTTCAGAGAATTGCCTCACTTTATAGTCTCTGTGCACAGCCAGCATAGACTGCTCTCCAGGTTTTAGGAGTCTGTCATCCGTAAATGTGCTGAACACACTCTAATATTTGTGTTGAACTGTTCTGGAACAGTGTTGTAAACACAACTTAACACTGATTTCTAATTATGACCTCTTTTGGAAGCACAAACAAAGCAGTTTCACCTTCATGACGCACAGCGCATCCAGCAACTGTCAGAAACACTACAGCGAGAATATTAGCTCCGCCTTCTTTCTTTGTGTAAACATTTGGGTGCTGTTATGAAAACACGCCTCCACTCTGTGATGTAGAAAAGTGGGGGCGTGTTTAAACCAGCCATTTTAGAGGGTGTGTACAAAGTCATAACTTTTAAAAAGAATATCTCTTTGGTTTTGAGACTTTAGTCTTTGAAAATGTACAAATCTTCTTTATGCACCAAGAGCTTGTAACACGCTAAAGAAAAAGGAAAATGTTAAATTGCATTATATATGACCCCTTTAAGATGAAAAAAGTTTTAAATGTTACATTTCAAAATGTATAACAGCACTCCTCAATGTCAAAATTATTGAGATGACAAATCAAATTAAAGTAGGCAGAGTTCACAAAAGTGCATAGTGTCTGTTTTAATGTTGAAAAAAATAGTGGTTAGATAAAAGTAGCGAAACATTTAATATTTGACAACTGAAATTAACATCCAGTGATGCAGTGATACTATTGACTCTTTTTCCCTGTTTTTAATTGAGAATATGATATCATTTGCATTATTTGTGTAATTTCTAACTGAATGTGAGGAGCAGGCACACAACGTCATTGCCACCAGAGGGCACCCGCATTCACCACACCTCCATTGGACTCTTTCTCTCACGGACTCAATTTCCCATCAGCCACTGCACCTCCACACCTGCTAGCACTCAGTAATCATCACCAGCTGCTGCCTATTATCTCACCCACTCAGTCATTAGCACTCTGCTTAAATATCACAGTCTCACAACAGTTCTCTGCGAAGTATTGACCTGCACTGGCAATTCTAAGCATTCTAGGTTCCTGTTTGTTTTTGACCTGGCTCTGTTCCCTGACTCTGTATTTGTTCGCCGCCTGCCTCGACCCCTTGCTTTGTATTTTGACCAAGATTTTGCTCTGCCTCCGATGTACCTGTCTGGCTGTGTTTTTGACCCTTTCTGTCGATTTTTGAAATGAAAGCTCTTGCAAATGGATCCGAACGCTCATGCCGCATTCGTCACAAAATACTTCGCCACCCAGGATCCAGCAGAGCTCTTCAATTCACCACAGCGAGGGAAAAACCAGGATCCATGGTCTCTACTCCTCGGTATTCATCAAGAGGGTAGAGACATAGAAGATTATGTGGAGGAGTTTCTGAGCTACAGCCATCTGGTTCCCGAGGATGACAATTGGGTAAAGGACTATTTTTTTTATGTGGACTAGATCCCGAGATAAGTCACTTTCTTCTATGGGACGATCCGGAGTGGTCACTGGCTGCATTCTTAGACTTTGTCCTCTTTCACTGTGGTACCACATTCACAGTAGGAGAGGTAGAGGAAGAGACTTCCTATCAGAACGAGTGCCAGAGAGACTACCACCTGGAGTTCGTCTCTTTGGGGCTACAACCACCATTTAAGATGGCTGCCACACCAGAGCCGCTTCACACAATGGCTGCTACACCTGAACCACTGCAGGAGATGGCTGCTATACCCGAATCACTGCACAAGATGGCTGCCATACTCGAGTCACTGCACAAGATGGCTGCCACATCTGAGTCACTGCTCAAGATGGCCGTCATGCCCCAGTCTAAGTCAGCAGTCACGATGGCCACCATGCCTCAGTCAGCGTCAGCACTCAAGATGGCCGCCATGCTTCAGCCAGCGTCAGCGCTCAAGATGGCCGCCATGCCTCAGCCAGAGTCAGCACTCAAGATGGCCGCCATGCCTCAGCCAGAGTCAGCAGACAAGAGGGCTGCCGCCCCTGAGCCACTACACAAGATGGCTGCTGCCTCCAAACCGTTGCACCCGAAGGCCGTCGACCCTCAGGAGGTTCCGCCGGTGGTTGCATGACCACTAGTGGTTTTGGTGAAAGCCAAAGCGCCCCTGGTGGTTCCACCGGTGGCTGCACAAAGCCCCGAGGTGTTGGCTGAGGCCGTAGTTCCTATCACAGAGGTTCTACCAGTGGCTGCACGATCTCCGGAGATGTCAACTTTTGTTGTGGATTCTCCGGAGATTCTACTGGTGGCTGCACAACCTCTAAGTCGGATTAATCTGGTCACCGAACCCTTTACGTGTTCGATCGCAGACACGGAGGTTCTCGAACAGTTACTCCAGCTGTCGGTTTCGGTCCCCAAATGTCGGCCAGAATTGCCGATCCAGTCACCCGCGGATTCCAATCCGCCTAGTCCCGCTCTGGATATAGAGTGCGGACCCGATTTGTCGGTCCAGTCTCCCGCGGACTCCGGTCCACAACTACTCTGGATGTAGAGTGGGAACCAGAGATGCCAGAGTTTATCCCGGCGGTTCCCAGTCCGCAACTGTCGGGTCCCAGCCCCGAATCACGGTCGGGAGAACCATTGTCAGGTCTGGTGTCTGAATTTCAGCCAGGAGTGCCGATCCAGTTACCCGCGGATTCCAGTACGCAGTTGTCGGGTCCCAGCCCCGAATCACGGTCAGGAGTGCCGTTTGGCAGGTCCGGTGTCCGAACTTCGGCCAGGAGTGCTGATCGAAATCCCCACGGTGTTCCTGTTTGTTTCTATTGTTTTTGACCTTGCTCTGTTCCCTGACTCTGTATTTGTTCGCTGCCTGCCTTTGTATTTTGACCACAATTTTGCTCTGCCTCCGATGTACCTGTCTGCCTGTGTTTTTGACCCTATCTGTCGACTTTGAAATAAAAGCTCTTGCAAATGGATCCGAACGCTCATGCCGCATTCGTCACAGTCATAAGACATTGATATTTGGTTACATTTTGGTTGCGATGTCAGATGACCAAAATTCAATGCAAATTCAACATCTAATGTCAATGTTAAATTGATGTCCAATACCAACGTCACCTGACGTTGATATTTTGTTGTTTTTAGGTTGTGTAACCAAAATCCAATGTTAAGTCAACGTCAAATTGACATCAAATACTCACATCAAATACTGACGTCAACACAATTTTCATTTTCAACCAAAATGCAACATCTGTCCAACGTCATGTCCAACGTCAATCTGACGTTATATGGACATCTGGTGCCTGGTGGGGACATGCAACGTTTTCTTACTTCATAACTAGAATTAGACTGAGAATTTCCTTCAGCATTGTATTTCTTATGTAAAAAGAAATGTTCCGTTGTTCTAAATATGATTATGGCCTTGACCAAAACCATCACAGGGTTTCATGTTGGAACACAAAATCAGTCCCAAACAACTCTAAGGACACAGAATTAAGATGCTTGGAAGGACAACAGGAAAGTATCATATAAACACACACTCTCTGTCCTTTCATTAGCTCTTCCAAATGTTAGATTGATCCTGTCAAGCGAGCACACACTGACATAGCCTGCTCGGACTGTAGGAAAATCAGCTTTCTCTCAAAGACCTGCCAGTCTTAACCAAAAACAGTATTTTTCAACAAAATACTTCACATGAAAAACAAGAAATCCATAGCCAGGGAAAGAAAAAAAAAATGGCTATGCTCTTAGACCCTAGACGGACTACATTCCATTCCTTCATTACTGCCAAACACATCCTTAGCGTCTCCCCCAAAAATGGCACAGGTTCTGTCCCTCTCCCTCTCTCTCTCTCTCTCTCTCTCTCTCTCTCTCCCCCTGGAGCGGCGCTCAGCGTGGCTGAATCTGCGTCACGCAGATTTTCCTCTTTTGGACAGTCACTCACATTATATTCACATATCTGAATAGTTTACGCTTTGTTGGCATAGCACGTACTAATGAGATTTCTCTCTGGCAGTGATGCAGCTCAGACTTCACACTGCTGGATGAGAGAGAGACTGCTGCTACACTACACACTGCTCTGTTGTCATTGTACACACTTTTCCATTAGCATCTTTCCTGGGATTGTTTTGTTAAACTTGCATTATACAGATTACCTACTATTTGAGTACAGGTCTCAGATATTTGAAATGGCCAATTTTAAACTGATATTTTGGTAACACTTTATTTCAATAGTCCAGCAGTCATTAGAGTATTAATGGATTGTCTGATTAATATCTACTAACACTTTATTTTGATAGTATGTCCACAACATACTACATACTGACGATCAGAAACTTTACAAGTGTAAGTCAACTTAAACCTACCCTAACAAGTCTACTTTGACAGTTAGTTGACATGTAGTTGTGAATTAATGAGAATGAGTTGACATGTAGTTACAAAGTTACTTATAGTTAGTAGAAAATCTAAAGTGGGCTATCAAAATAAAGTGTAAACCATACTTTAATTTCAGGATGGTAAGTGCTATACTTAAATACCATACTTATAATGCTTATTTTGCAATATTTACAGAAAATTAACAAAAAAAAATATATATAAATGAATTTCTAAAATTAGTTTGTGAGTGGCAGATGACTGATTTAATGCTGACATGTTATAAAATAAATGTAATAATGGGGAATTACTTGAATACACTTGTTTACTTTAATATTAAAATGACTTAAAGTTAATTAATGCTTATTTTCACATTTACTCAAAATGCATACATATATAACATATTAATTGAAATACAGTAAGGCTGTTCTGAGGAAAAGCTCACTAGTATATTAACCTTTGCCGTGTATTAAAAGTATTAGTATGCCTTTATTCAGCAAGGACACAAAAATGATCAAAAGTTAAGACAGTAAAGACATTTACAGTATATACATTTCTACATTTTAAAGAGTACCAAACGCATGCGTACGCTTTTCACTAGGTGTAAACAACCGCAGATTACATTCATGCAGATATAAACAAGGCTGGTTATGTCAGATGCATTAAAGCTTGCGTATGCGCTGCGTTGTGATACTCTCTTAAATGGAGGAAGACGTAAGTCAGCGGTATAGGATGGTTGAGTAAATTATGTTATTTTTGTTTTCTCAGTTTTTGTTTTACAGATGTTTTTACTATGTTTCTGGAACTGGGATCATTTGAGTTGTATTGCTGTCTATGGAGGGTCAGATGGGTCTCTGATATCATCAAAAATATCTTCATTTGTGTTCTGAAGATGAACAAAGGTCTTACGGGTTTGGAACGACACGAGGGTGAGTAATTAATGACAGAATTTTCATTTATGGGTGAACTAACTAACTGGTGAACAACAAAAAAAAAAAATCCCATAAACTTGCATTGACATATCTAGAGACCAGAACAGATCACAGAGACGTGGGCTGTTTTGGCTTGTAACAGTGACCTAAGCAGCTCTGGCAATGCTCCACATCTAAACACAGCAGCGTTTTGCACAGGCAAGCAAAAATCTGACCTGCTCTATTTCTTATACGTGCTACAGTCTTAAAATGTCTTTCGTATCGCCCAGTTCTGCTCTCAGCTGACAGTCCTGCCTCTGACGGCGTTCTAGCGCTCCTCAGAAGATTCCTGATGTTTTCCTGGCGGTCCCTAGCCGACAATCACTGGCACAGATACTCATGATATCATGCAATGTCTGGCATGAGTTATCAGCCCATGTCACTTTCCATCCCCGTCGCTCGCTCTAAAGTGCTGCGGCCAGCATGTCAAAACATATCTGTCTCCCCGCGGTGTGATCACGATGACACAATCATTTGCTCGAGGAGACAAGCGGCTTAAAGAGGCAGTTGCCGCAGCGACATGTCCCCGTCGGAGGTCGTGACCCTCACTCAGAGTTACGGTCCTGTGGGTAAACAGAGGCCTGGGCAGGAGAAAGTCGTCCCGTGGTGCGTGTCACTCTCGCTGTGCTTCGTCTGCACAAGAAAACATGTATTGGAGTACTATAAAAATTGGCATGCGGTCTAATTTAGTTCTTTTTTTGGAGTAAGACTCGATGCCTGAGGCTTCCCGCTCAGATGCTGCTGTGTGGAAGCTCTCGATGTTGGTATGTGTTTAATGTGTGAAACGGTTACTGTTGTTTAGATGTGTGTGTGTTTTTGTAATCTCTGTGCATGTCAGTGCTGGGCTCTCAGTCGAAGAACAGGTTGTGTTACAGGTTTTACAGAGAATTTCTCTCCTGTGTTGTTTTGATGTCTTTGTTTGTTATGAACCTACGGTGCAACATGTTTCTCTGCCGTTTTTCTTTTTAACTTTTAATATGTCGCATTACATATGCAGTTTATACAGATGAAGACCTCTATGATGAACCTGAGCAGTAATGAACTATGAATTCATTGTCGTATTTAGATTTTTTTTTTTTTGTAACTGTTACTGAAAAAAAGAAAGTGTAGGGATTCTGTTATTTTTTTTTACCGAAAGCAGTGAAGCAGTTTATTTTATTTTATTTTATTTTAGTCATGTGGCAAGAACAGTATACGAATATTTTTTTTATATTTATTTTTAAATAAATATGCCTAAATATGTTATTATTTTAGTTTCAAGATGCTATTGTGCAAGTTTTTATTTGCATATTATGTCATTTAGTTTTAATGAAAGTTTTTATCAAAAGCATTATATTATAGTATGTGTTTTTGCATTTTAAATATATCTGTAATTTGTTTTATTTTAGTTTTTTAGTTTCAGTTGTTAAACAAAAAGAGAAATAAGAGACAGCTGGAAAAATATAAATATTTAATATTTAACGGTTTTAGTTAACCTTAATAAACCTGCATAATCCAGGGTTATTTTTTTTCAAATGGTATAACCTAATATACATGATTCATAAATAGGGATAAATATGTTATTAGTAAATATTTTTTTTCCCCTGGAATATAGTGTGTAGAAAAAATGCCTGCATTAAAAAAGTGTAAGGAAAATATTTTACAACATATTTTATAATCATTATATTAAAGTATTTTTTTTCTTTTAATTCATCATGAAATATTTATTTATTTTTACATATATGAAATCAACACGAAACGCAAGATTCGATACAGGAACTTGATGTAATACTTTTATATAGATCTTTTTTTTTTCACTTCTCCGACACCTTATTTGTCATTAACCTTACTGCCACTCAAGCCTTTTATCATGAGCAGGTGTCAGGTGAACCTCCTGAAATAAACCAGATTGTTTCTGTAGAGTGAGTTGTGTCATTAATATTTTAGGGTAAATGTCACGACTGTATTCACCTTTGGTTCAACTAGGAGCTTCAAAGCCTGCCTTATTTTATGGGTTACCACCATAAAGCCAGGGGAGTTTTACCTGCACACATGGATGACGTTGGGGAATTCATTGTTCCCTGCCGGTGCAGAGGTTGATCAGGGTTCAGGGGCATGAATGGAATGTCTCTGTGTTGGGCCCCGGAGGGTGAATTTACAGAGGTGGAGCTGTGTCCTACTAACAGATACATTTACAACCACCAGCGAGAAAGCCCCCTACAATAGCTCCAACAAAGTTTGGACACTTCAGAATATCCAAATGTGATTGCATTAGAGGACCAAATATTGGACCGATGGCATTCGTTTTAGTGAAACAAAGTAGATGCATTGTGACACAAATGTTAATAGTTTGTGTGATTCTTGATGAAACTTGACAACATGACCAGTTGGTTAAAAGTAATCGCAGAAGTTAGTCCAAACAACTATTACACCTAATGTGCAAAAAAGCCATGCACAGTGCCTTATTTTTTAAGTGCAGCGCTGCTGTTCTGCTCGTAGTGGATGGAGCAGCTTTGGCCACTGGAGGGCAGTATCAACCTTATGGTAAGGCAGGAGTTAATGTGTGTGCTGTAGTGCAGTCTGGTCTGTCCAGCACAGAGATACTCAGTCTTTCTGTCACTGGATGTGTCTGAATAGGCTGATTTGGAGAAAAGGACATCCTGTAAGAGGGGCTGGCACCCATAAAGGTGGGAAATGACTTAGGAACCCGTTGTGCGACCATTTATTTAAAAAAAGCAAGAGCTATTCTGATTTCATGATTATATGTTATATTTCAACCCCAAATAATAAAAAATAATAATATATAAAATTTGATGTTGTTTTTGTTTCACACACACAAACACACAGATGTAGTTTATAGGTACACATATATTACAAGAAATATGCGTCTGCTTACAGTAATGAGAAATACCAACAAAATCTAAATGCAAAAGTTCAAAAAATTAAAAATAAGAGTTTATTATACATGATATATGAGTGTGTACTGTGTACTGTGTATAATATACATTATATATATATATATATATATATATATATGCACATGCAGGTATATATTAAAATATGTTACATTTATTTGTTTTTATAATATTTATATGAATCTAAATATATACACATAAATACAAGTAATTTTTTTCAAAGTATATGCTATGTATGTGTACTTATAAATACACAAAAATTTTAATTTTATGTTTATGAGGTAAAAAAAATTATCCTAAATATAGTGGAATGCATGGAATTGTTTGTTTTTCAACTATTTAAACATAAAATCTTTACTTGTCACATAATTTCTGAAACCTGACACTCAAACAGCAGGAGCACACACACCAAATCTGCAAAACCATACACTAATTCTTGCCAATTGACTTAAACACTTTTTGCAAAACACAACACTAATCTCTAAGTAGCACACATGACAGGAGCTGATATTTTGGCAAAGGCATTTGCTTTTGAGATGTGAAAGCATTTATAAGAGATGTGAGGCATTTTGCATTTTGTGTGTGAAATTCTTGGATTTGTGTGTAGAGTTTTAAAAATGTGTATGTACAGTTAAAACTAATAAACAACAATGCAAATGTAAACAATGCATCTCATTTGCATTTCTGCAGTGCAGATGAATGTTACAGCTAACTTACATCACGTTGATGAAAATGATTTGCGTTTGCATTGCAGTAAGGGTTTGTGGGGAAAAAGTGCTTAATTTTTATGAAAATAATGCTAAACACAATGGTTGTGCAAGTAGGCTGGTTCTCTCTCTTTATGCAAAATGTTATTTATTTCTTTTGATTTTGAAGTCAGCTGTATGTGAGATTCACACAAATAAGAAAAGCACAGGGAAATAAAGACATTAAATAAATAAATTAGACAGTGGTCAATAACTTGGGAATATCTAATTAACTCTAAATAATTTGTTCAGTAATTTCCCAAATAGCATCATAGGTTTGTTTAAGAATGCTTTAAATTTGCACCTGCAAATGTAGTATTGACCAGTGTAAGAAAATCAATGTTACACATTTCAAAGAAGACAGATTTATTTTTATTACACAATGATTTAGGCGCGTTAAATGCCCACGGCAGCTTGTATAGATGTGCCGAGAGAGAGCAGAGAATAAAGAGATATTAGACACTCAAATAAAGGAATCCCAGAAATATTTGATTCCAGTTCAGACCAAATGATGCTTAAGTCTGATGAATTAATAAAAGGGTGGCAGATGGGTCCCTGGAGCACTGTGTGTGTGTGTACGCCTCAACAAGACCCTTAAAAAAGATCGCTACAGTTGCTTGAGATTAGAAAAAGGCAAGGTGTGTACCATGAGGCATAACTGCATGAATAAAATATGAATGTCTCTGTGCTTACAGCTTAAGGGTCATTATCATCTCCATGAGCAGCATCAGCTTCATGCCAGACTAGGCTTTATGTTGTCATCTGAACACCTTTAATCTCACCAGGAGAAAACAGTGCTTTTGAGAGCCAATTAAGTGCGTTTGGAAATAAATGATTGAACTTTGATCTATGAAGCAATGTCAAGAGATTGCCGAGGTATGAAGCTTCTGTCAGGTCACCTGCATTCGATGCTTATCGAGAGCTGCTCTGAATATGATCATTTGTCGGCTCTTACTCTATGTCCCGGTAGCTTCGCTGCGGTTCTTGTTTAGGCTTTGCCATTTTGAATATACTCTTAACTCTAATTTCTAGATCCAGTGTGCATATATGCTGCATGAGCATTTTTTAAGTCATTTAAATTCTATTTAAAAACTTAATGCAACAACTGAAATTAGTTAAGTTGTAATATTTAATTAACTTTAAGAATTAAGTTTAATGGTTTAAAAATAATATATTGGAACACTACTACATTCATAAAACTTTTATTATTTAAAAATTTTAACTGTGACATGTCATATGAAAATTGATTGATTCATTTATTTCCCCAGTAAATCTGAGTATCAATTTGCTTTGTTTAAATACAAATTTATTATCATATATGGTAAGTAAATGAATTGCTACAACAAAAATAAAATAAAATAAAATAAAATAAAAATTTTTTTTGGCAAACAAAGTGCTGTACAGCAGAATTTTACTGTTTAAATTAAAAGTGTGATATTCTTTAATTATGATAAACTGTAAAAAAAATCAAAAAAATAATGAACTTTGCATTGTACTATACAGTGGAAATATGTATTTTATAATTTCTCCAAGTTAAACAAAACTTTTATTTTGGCAGGGTGTAGTGAAGATCTTTTGAGTTTCTGTGTAGTTTTATCAAAGAAAATAATAAAATGCTCCTCAAGTGACTCTTATAACCATGTTTTTTAATACGGTGATGATACCACACAGAAATTTGGTGTGTAAGCATCCCTTAAAAAATAAATAAATAAAATGCCATTTCTCAGAATGAACGCTGTTATTCTCCACCTTGTTAGAGAATGCTGGGAATTCAGAGGTGGCGTCTTTCCTCCTTCTGATTTATTTTTTTTTATGTGCTGGAATGCACGGCTCGGCCAAAAGCAAAGCTGCTATAATGACAGATTAATGTCTCATAGACTACTTATTTATCTGGTGACAGCAATAGTGTTTAAGTGTGTCACAATGCATCAAGATTAAAATCCCTCACTTTGTTAGTCTGGTCTGATTTTTGGAGTCTGAATAATTGAGCATGTTTGGAGTTGTGTGGAGCTGGTCAGACTGGGCCAGGACACAAGGTGCAGGTCTGCTGCTGTTTGTCTTACTAATGTTCACGCAGGAGCTGGACTCCTGGCTTTTCCTGCCCTGCCAGAACATGGGAACAGGCAGCATGGTTGGAGGGGATATTTATTTATTCATTTCCCTGTGGCTCTGTGGTTTCATGAGACGTAGCTGCGCTCAGCTAGGCCCCTGTCCCTCGACTCATTCTGGCCATGCTCAGAGGAGTCCTGCCAAATCCTTCAGATCACGGCTTCACACACATCCACGCATACACACCGTCTCCTCTCATTAATGCTGCACTGATTGTTGATTCAGCACTTCAGCTTGTTGCTGCACTGAATGAGTTTGATTGTTGTGTCAACAATTAATACAATTTCATATGTATACACACACATGTGTGTTCTGTATATGTTAATATGTATATAAATACACATACATTTATTTATTTAAGAAATATTTGGTGTGTGTGTGTATAATATATATATATATATATATATATATATATATATATTACATATATTTCTTAAATGTATGCTTGTGTGTGTATTTATATATACATGCAAATATGTAGAGAGAATACAGTACAGACACATGTATTTTGGAAACAATCTTTTGTTTTTGCAATTAATCAATATGACAGTCCTATTATAATAATAATAATTAAAAAAAATTGATTAAATATAATAATAATAACACAGTTGTTCCCATACACACATGTGATGATAATTATTATTATTATTAAATCCACAACTAAAGTTTATATTATTTACTATATATGAATACAGTTAATTTTTATATAGTGTTCATTATGCATATTTGTGTATACTGTATGCATGAAATTATACAAATTACACAAGTAGTGTAAATAATAGTAAGACATGGTTTATTTTATTATTCATAGTAAAGTCTAATCTTATCATGTAGTAATAATAATAATAATAAATGACAAATAATAATAATAATAATAACACTGAATTATTATTATTATTATTATTATTATTATTATTATTATCATTAGTAGTACTATTACACATTTTAGATTTCACACATTATTACTATTTATTATTATTATTATTATTATTATTATAAAACCTTTTACTTCTCATACACACACACACAGATAGATGGGTAGATAGATAGATAGTGTCACATAAAGAAGCAACCTCTATTATTATATAGAATTTTGTCTAAATAATTGTCATTTCTGATATGTTAGTTGAGAGTAAAAGAGTGATGGATGAAAGATGGGGGTCTGGAGGTGGAGCAGGCTGTATATGTTTTATGGTCATGTGACAGATTGTGAATTGAAGAGACGTTTGACAGTGGAGATGTTCTCAGGTGGTCTTCAGCAACAGTTTCTGTGGTGGTCTCTCAGGTGATGCCATCCTATTCACACCTCCGCCTCCATTCAGCTCCCGCAAGGTCATCCTCTCAGGACACAGACGCCATCTACAAACCTGCACATGCTTTATTTACACCTATATTTAGCCCTCTGGTGTATTTAAGGTTTATAGAGTCTATGCTGTGCTGTGTTTGATAAACCAAATGCAAACTTCTGTTGAGCAGTGCTCTTAAGCTTTGTTTAGCATTTAAATCAATTGATTCATTCCTCACTTTGTAAAGCTGAACAGAAATGTTGTTTAGACCTGCTTTACAGCAGAACTGAATTCTGTTTGCATCACTATAGATAGTTATTTTCTTGTTCATTACTGTAAAGCTGAATTGAAACAACATGATTTGTAAAAAGCACTACAGTATATAAATGAAACTGACTTTAAAGTAAGTAATGTGCTTACAATAGAAGTCAGTGGGCAAGACATACCATTTAAAAATGTATGCTGCTTAGAGTTGTAAGAGAGTTAAAATATAGCCGTAAAATATTACAATAATTATTAAAATACTATTATTATTAGCTATTACTGCAAATTACGAACATAATTAAAATATTTATAAATTACATTAACTGAGTTATATATAAAATATAAATTATTCATTGTATTTTTTCCAGAAAGTAATTAATTGATTTTTTTCATAGACATATGTTTCTGAAAACATTTTAAATGGACTAGTGAAAATTTTGGCAGGGCAAGTTAAAGAAAAGAAAAGAAAAAAGAACGTCTCGGTTACGTATTGTAACCCTCGTTCCCTGAAGAAGGGAACGGAGACGTCACGTCGGTGACCGAC
>JAUMHE010000099.1:4139358-4155322 GCA_032359235.1 Enteromius mattozi | reverse complement strand
GTGTGCAAACCTGGTGAAGAACTACAGGAACTGTTTGACCTCTGTAATTGTTAACAAAGGCTTCTGTACCAAATATTTAAGTTTTTTGACTCAAGTGATCAAATACTTATTTGACACAGTAATTCCCAAATAAATTGTAAAAAAATCATACGATGTGATTTCCCGGATTCTGTCTCTCACAGTCGAAATGCACCTATGCTGAAAATTGTAGACCCCTCCATGATTTCTAGTTAAGAGAACTTGCAAAATCACAGGGTAATCAAATACATGCATGTTTGTGTATTTATATAACAAATATATACAGTACACACATATAATGTAAACAAAAACCTTTGATTTTGAATGCGATTAATCGTGATTAATCATTTGATAGCACTAATTTTAAAACAGCAAAAATATATTTTTTACACTGGACTACTAATAATTGTTGTAGTGCTACTACTACTACTACTTATTATTATTATAAAATAGGAAAAATAATAATACCAGGTTATGTTACTATACGTTTTTTGTCTTCTGCAAAATGCAATATAAAATTATTTATAATAATAATAATAATTTTATGACTGGAGTTTGGAGTTATGTGATTATTAAAAAATATTAAAATTAATATTCATATAATTTATGTAATTAATATAATTTAGATATTCATGTTGTCATTGTCTATTAAATCTCTATAATGA
The DNA here is from genome assembly GCA_032359235.1 of Enteromius mattozi. Classification (NCBI taxonomy): domain Eukaryota; kingdom Metazoa; phylum Chordata; class Actinopteri; order Cypriniformes; family Cyprinidae; genus Enteromius; species Enteromius mattozi. The sequence goes on along the minus strand of JAUMHE010000099.1, from coordinate 4,154,639 downwards.
TTGGCGTTATTTGAGAATCATTTACATACAATTTTATTTCTTCTCAGTATTTTGAATACTATAATATTTTCTTTTTGAGTATTTTAGTTGTTTATTTCTTTATTTAAATTAAAAGAAAAATCTTTTTATTTATTTCAGTTAACAATAATAAACCTGTTACTTTTGCTAAATTTAGTTTTCCTGCAGAATCCTTGACACTGTTGCTTTATTTGAGAAGTTCATTGTATTGCGTTGTATTGGGTGTCAGATGAATGAAGTCTCTTTCCGTTACCTGGTCTTCTTTTGCATGCCTTCTTTAGACCTAGTTGCCTCGTTACACCACCTGCCCCAAGACAAGGCAAAACAAAACCCTCAACAAGGTATCCACGAAAGCATCCTGGGTATTGTTAGATGTATAGAGTGTAGTAATCAGTTTGTTATAATAGAGTGTGTGTCTGTTTCTGCTGCAGTCCTGAGAGAAGTTGACATGAAGTGAGGTGCACGCTGGGTCAGGGTGGCTGTAGTAAAGGCACCTGAGGCTGTGTGGCTTCTGGCGGGGTGAGGACCATGCATGCCGGGCCCCAGGGGGACGCTCTGCAGCCCACTCTCTCCTGACTTCCCCTGGAGCTGCATACAGAGGCATTAATTACACCCGAGCTGACAACAGGGTCACGCTGCAAAGCCACCCTGCACCCACCATTAGCCCTCGCACCAGCCTCCACCACAACACACTACTGCTGCATCCATCACAAACACACTCTGACTGAGAGATGCAGACCTTCTAATGCTGGCATATCAGACCAGATATCAGCCACATGTTTTATCAATTAAACAAGATGTGAAGAGTTTGTAAATAAAATGTAAATAACTGTAATATTGTAAAATATTATTACAATTTTAGGGATTGCTGCTTAATTTTTTTGTGGAAACCGAGACCGAGTGATTTAAGGTTTAAAAATTAAAAAATGTAAAATGTATCAGCAAGGTTGCATTAAATTGATTAAATTTGACAGTAATGACAATTTAACACACACACACACATATATATATTTAAATAAATGCTGTTCATTGAACTTTGTTCATTAAAGAATCCTAAAATAATGCTTCACAAAATATTTTCAGAACTATACCATTTCAAAACAAAAACATATTCCAATTATTAATAAGCACCAGTGGTTTTTTTTTTTTTTTTTTTTTTTTTTTTTTATAATTTATTTTATAATTTATAATTAAGCACCAATTCAACATGTTAAAAATATTTCTGAAGGATCATGTGACACTGTGGAGTAATGATGCTGAATGAAGCTTTATGTCACAGTAATAAATCGTATTTAAAATTTATTCCAAAATAATACTGCTTTGACTGTATTATTCATCAAATAAATGCAGATTTTGTGAGCATAAGAGACTTCTTTCAAAAACATTTAAAAAAATCTTACTTATTCCAAAGCTTTTATCAGTAACGTACATCCCATTTTTACTGGCAGGCTACTCTTTTGGCCCACATTGTGTACTTTGTGCAGAAAAAGACAGTGAGAATAAAGAAATGGAAGCCAAATGTACAAGAGGGGAAAACACAAAAGAATGAAAATTTAATCCAAAAATAAAGCGATGTCGTTCCTGTGGAACATGGTAGAAGGGCTTTGTGGGTTTGGTAGTGGAGAATGTACCTGAGGCAGTGGGAAGTGTTAACATGAAAAACACATCAGAGGACTGGGGCATGTGGCTCCTCACGCTGTAATTAGTCTGGAGGAGCACTCTTCCATCACACACACACACACATCTCCGTATCACAAACTCATCACACATGCACACACACACACACACACATCTCCATATCACAAACTCCTCCTCAGCACCAGCTCTGGTTTGTGTTATGTATATGCGATAATTATGCTGTCACAATAATGATGACATGTCTAATATAATACAGTAATAATTTATATTTGTTTTATGATATTATGTCATTTTAAGTCTTAATTGGTTAGTATAAAGGAATGATATTAATAGTAAATGTTTGGTGTTGAGTAACCTTTAATGTTACAGTGTGAGGTTATAGTAAATAATCGGAAAATACAATAAAAATGTTATGTATTCCTGTGATGCAAAGCTAAATTTTTCAGCATAGTTAATACAGTCTTCAGCGCCACATGATCTTCCACAAATCATTGTAATATGCTAATTTGATGCTAAAAAACATGTATTTTTGTGATTAATGTGAACAACAATTGTGTTGCTTAGTATTTTTGTGGAAACTGTGATAATTTTTCATTTAATAGAAATTATAAACACTATAAAACCTTTATTTGAAATCGAATTCTGTCATCAAATATCATTATGATACAGAATGAAAACAAACGTAATCTAATCTGTATGAATATTATAATTTATTTAATCCCCAAACCTGCAGAATTTTATTTCGTATGATAGCAAAAGGGTGAAATTTTGCAGAATCGTGAGTTTCACTGCCAAAACCTGCAAATAAAATTAAAATAAATATTATAAATTGTAGTTGATATAACTTGTGTCTTGGCATCTTAGGTGATTTGATAGCTTTGTGAGAGAAACAGATCAAAGTGATTATAATAAAAAAAAAAAAAAAAGATGCATTTGCTTTTTTTTTGACAGATGAAAGTCTTGGAGGCAGTGAGTAAACGTGATTGACACAACGTAAGGTTGTGTTCCTTTTTTTTTAATGAACGAAAATTTTGAACTCAATGTGCAATGGCCTTAAGGCTTTAGCAATGTCTTTACCTCATATAAGGTAATCATATAATAATATATTCATATGGACTGCTTCATGGCATTTTCTTCTCTGTTAGGCAGTATGGGGACATTGGCAAGATGGGGATATTTGTTTTGCCAAATGTTGCATCCTTTCTCTAGAGCGAAGCGGTTCAGCCTAAGGAAACAAAATCAAAGAGAAGTAGCAAAGTATTAATCAGTTAAACATCTTAAGGATATTTCCTCTCATTACACGTTCACGTAAATCCCACCACAGCACTGCAGTCCCGGGAATAAAGAAAACATGCATGTGCATGAGAGAGAGAGAGAGAAAGAGAGTGAGAGTGGAACTTGGCGTCCAAATCCCTTCAGTTGTAACCCTCCAATTTGGAAATGCGAGTGACAAACTTGTTCCAAAGCCCCATCACTCTCATTTACGTCTGAGAGCCACTGGGCCTAATTATGGATAATCTGCCCGCCCATCCACTAACGACATTAGTTAAAAGGCCCGTAGATTAAGGCAGCATCAGCAATTTGAGAATAACCAAATCTAAAGCTCCTGCCTCCCCGTAATGCCATTATAGTCCCGCAAGCCTTTGAAATGATTTCAAGGGCCGGGTCTGCAGGGTCTTTTGCCGTTTCGCCCCAAAGCAGGTTATCAGTTTCCCCTTTGAAAGCCGGGTCATTCAGGTCTTGTTTGGGAGGACAGATAAGGAAAGACACCGGGGGAAACCCCCCTGAAATGCCAGAATGTCAGGTTCAGCATCAGATAAAGAAGCTGATTCTATCAAAGCCCTTTGAGGCGGTGTATACGCTTTAGCCCCATTGACTGGAATGCAGCCTTTAGCCCGGGATCCTACAGACCCAGGTATGTTGCCTTCAAGCAGTGCGCTTTGTGTTTTGAATTAAACACATCTCTGGTGCTAATGCGATTCTAATGTAAAACCAAACGCTCTGCTTTCCTCCCTCTCTCTGTGATCTGTAAATGAGTTTGTTTATGCCCAATCAGGCACTCGAGGCCGGCGCTTGATCATCTCTCTCGCCAGGGGGAAGTTGTCGGGTTGTGTGGTTATCGGGGGGAGCCATTAAAAGCTGGAGGCTTTTGCTTTAAGACAGGGTGAAGGGCTTTATTTGAAATTACATTTTAGTTGCGTTCAATTACCTTTACGCTCATTTGTTCTACTACAGATGTTTTTGTTTTTTCCCATTTGCTCGACTTTATTCTCTAAGGGTGTTGTTTATGAGCCCGATACTATATTACGAACGGGCGGCTTTCGCTGCAAATTACCCAGCTCTGATAAAGAGAGCACTGCACTGCTAATGGCTTTTTCCAGCAGTTTCCTAACACAAAGCACACTTTGTTTGCAATAACAAATCACTTTATCATTAGACCTGAATGACTGCGCGAGGTCGTCGTTCTTTTGACCTTTGACTTTTTTTTTACATGGCACTCAAGCCGGGCCATTAGCGCGGGCTCACTGGCAGGCATGATTATGTCTTATTGTGAGAGGCAGTAATTTGATTGGTGGAGAATTAAGGCTTCTCCTCACGGGTCATTTTAGCTCACTTCCTCTACAGTTCTCGGCTTGATTAAAAATTGATCCACGGCTGTAATGTGAATATATTATTGAGGCTATCTGTCACCGCTGACAGATAATTGGGAGTACACAACTTCAATTTCACAAAACTGTTCCACCTTGGATTGCTTTGGTTTGAGCGGATGCTCTTTCTGACGCTAATGCTGCCGCTGTTGCTTGTTTTTGACGGCAGCACTTTAGTGAATGTATTATAGAGGGCTGGAGTTAGAGGATGAAGTGCTCTTTTTAGTCTGCAGTTCGTTAGTAGGAAACTTTTCTTGGTGAAGTACATGTATTTTGGTATTACTGTAATATTAATGCATCATGCTACAGCTTCACTTTGTATTCACATTAGTGTAATTTCAAATGTAACAGGTCATAATCTCCAGGACATAAAAGATTTCTCCAGATTAGGAATGAGACGTACAGTATATGTCAAATACACATTAAAGGTTTATCTACATTCAGAGGAAAAAAAACAAATAAAAAAAGGTATTTAAGTGGAGGACAAAAAATACTACTACTAATATTAACATTAAAAATCAAATAAGTAAATACAAATATTGTATACTGGGGCCCTATTAAATGTGCTCAGATTTTTTTTTGATGCATTCCACTTCAATGCATTGCTTAAATAATAATAATAATAATAATAATAATAATAATAATAATCACCATCATCATCATCATCATCATTATCAGAATCAGAATCATGTTAATCAAATTCATCAGATATTAACAATTCATTTGTTCATATTTTAACAATAGGTTTTTTTAAAAGAAACTCTGTGTTGTTTGTATTAATTTGTGTGTATTTTTTATTTATTTTATTTTAGTTAATGCTAATTTAATAGCAAGAAATGATTGTAATAAAATGCATGCATACAACTTTTCAAACTATTTAATTATCTTTAATAATCTTTTTAAAACGTAATCATATTTAACATTTTATATAGTTGTTTATTTATTTATTTATGTATTTATTCATTGTCTGTCAAGCAAAGTGCAAAGTTACTCCTTAAAGTTTTAATAAATGTATTATTATTATTACTGTTATTATACATTATCAGACATAATTTCTTAAAAGGTAAAACAAACTTTTATTTGTAATGAAGACCTTTCACAATCGTGTCCACGAGCTCTGTACCCTTTACCACTCACCCCGGACTCCATTTCCCATAATCCTTTGCCTGGACTCATCAGAAGTCATTATAAGTTCACAGCTGTCTCTTATTAGGAGTATTGCACACATGTTGGTGATTGTTAGCCAGTAACGTTTTTTAGTTTCCATGTTCTTGTCAGTGTTTTTGCCTGTCCTGACCTTTGCATGTTCTATGGATTACTCTTTTTGCCTCTGCCTTGGATTATATTGTTTGCTAGTTTTTTGACCCTGCCTGTTTGATCTTGATTTTGAAAACAAAGCCTGTTAGGATATTTGCACGTGTATAGGTTAGTATAGTTTAAGCATAGTCTATATCTTTAGTCTTAATTCTTTAGCCTTTTTCTTTTTTTTTTTAATTCTAAATTGTTTATTAAAATTTTTTCCTTTAACTCCATGTTTAGCTTCATGTATGTCTGTATCTCTGTACTTGTGTTCTGTGCAGCACCTCTGGTCTTGGAGGAACGTTGTTTCACCTCACTGTGTACTGCATCTGCTATATATGGTTGAAGTGACAATAAAGCTTCTTTGACTTGACTTTGACTTGCATTTGGATCCACCAATTCCGTTGCCATGTCACTCTTACATCACCTTTCAGTCAGGCCAGTTTTATCAAATGAAATGGTGAAATGCTCTTAAAGTGACTCTAAGGGCAGCTCTGGAGGTGAATTACTGTACCTGTGTTCATGTCCTCAAATAGTGAAATGGCTGTCACACAGGCGTCAAATGTGCTTGAGTGTTAAGTCAATGAAAGATATTTTAAACAGCAGTATTTTTGAGCTAATCCATAACATTTTATTTTATACAGTAAATCTATTTTTATGACTGTATTCAATTTCCATTTTCCATGTCAAATCATAGTGCACTAAATATTTCTTGATCTTTAGATTCAAGATATTAAGATGCATCGCTGCAACAGCAGGACTCTTATTCTGACTCAGTCTCAGTGAGAGAACTGACCACTTTGTGATGCTCTTAGTCACTGAACTCTTACTTCACTAAAGATCCATTTTTAAGAGGGACATTAATTAGTACGCCTGCGTGGTTTTCACTCAGGGAGACAGGAGAGTCATGTTAACAATTGAATGTAATTTTATGGACAAGTAACTTGTTCCTGACCATGTCTCTCTCTCTCTCCATGCTGGGGAAACGCCGCTTTCCTCACAAAAGAGCATTTCCTCCTCAATAGAAATTACCGGTAGAGATTAATAACGGCATTAGGCAGTAATGATGCTACGCTGAATGAAATATTTATTAAAGATCCCTCTGCTAGCAATTAGCATGGCATGTAATCGTTCAGCACATGAAATCAAGATGATTGCAGCGGTCCCTCAACTGCTTTTCCCGCCAGCCCACGCCCACCGCCAACAACTGCCATCCTTCAGCCGCCCTCATGCCATGACAAAAGATCTGGGACCTGGGGCTGCTGAATATCCCATCTTAATTACTGTAATTCCACCATGGTAAGAAAGTGATCTGAGTGTAATTATGCCTGGATTGAATGCCGCCTCTTTGATTTTCTCGGGAGAAATGAAGCTCAACCTGCATAGCATCTGCAGCACACTGCTGTGGGAAACCAGGACTTGCTTTACATGTTCAGGTGTGTTCTGAAATCCTTCATTTAGTCTGCTCGCTCTGCAGGGATTCACTTTGATAGACAGGCTAGACCTTTATACTGTACCTGCTTTTCTTTGGGACATTTGTGACTGGGACTGGGATTTTCACTTTTCCAACTGAATTCTTTGGAATTTATTCTGTGTGTTTTTTAAAGTTTGGCTGCATTATTTTACTCAAAAATACAGTAAAAACATTTAAAGTGTTCCATATTATGGATTTTTGAAAACGACCTTACATGCAATTTTTTTTTTAAATCTGAAAGTGCACCGTGTATAAAATTTGTGTCCCTCAAAAGATAGAGTCGACTCTGACTTACTGAAATGAGCTGAGTCCCAAATGTTTAATGTTGACCTCAACATGTAACATTAGCAAATTCCCGGCAGCTTGTTGGCCTTTTGGCCTGGTCTGAACGAAAATGCGAATTAATTCTTCACCACTAGGTGCCACTTTTAGAGCCACTTTTTTTTCCCGGTAACGCTGTACACAAAGCAGCACTGCACTCACAAACACTGCTTTATTAGGCATTACAGGCATGATGAAATGAGATCGAAGCCACTCGACCAATCACCGCAGATTAGCGTCACGCAAAAAAGGGGTTTGGGAATCGTTTGGGAGTCATTGAGCAATAAGGTAAAAATAAATGCATATTCATTGAGCAATAAGGTAAAAATAAATGCATATTATTATTAAGACAATGAAAGTGTTTTTTGACCCTGTGTGCATGTCAACCTGTTGTTGGGGACTCCCAAATCCAAAATATCAACCTTTCATTACCCATAAGGGCACTTTAAAATAAATGTTTATTTTAAAATGTAATTTATTCCTGTCATTCAGTTATAATATGCTGATTTGTTGCTCAAGAAACATTTTTCATCATCAAAGTTGTAAACAAAAGTTGCTGTTTAATATTTTTGCTTAACAGGCTTAACTGTGACTCATTCAAAATAGATATATATTTTTTGTAACATCACGTGTGATCCATTTAATGCATCCTTGTCGAATAAACATATTAATTACTTAGAAAGGATATACTAGAGTATGGTAGTGTATATGCATTACAAAAAGTTGTATTTTTGGCAAATGTAAATGCATTTCTTGAAATAAGTAAACTGACCTTATGTAACAAGCTTCCCCAACACTGAGAATGAGAAAGTTTTCAATAAGTATGGTGTAAGATATGATGCTGTATAATGCAAAACAAGAACAAATTCTATCCACAGACCTTATTTTTCTTCATATAAAAAGAAAATAATATACTGAACAACCCAGAATTCATCAAAAGATCCAGTTCAAAAGAGTCATGGTCAAATCATTGTGCTGCATACATGTGGCTTGTAACAAACATTTATTTCATTAATGTTTATTTATTATCTATGTATTATCATGTTCATTCTTTTTATGTGAATGAGAACTGATTGGCTTCATGAAGCCTTTACAAAGCAGGTGTCTGAGGTCTTGTGTTGTCTTTTATGTGTTTATAGAGCTGACAAAAAGCGTAACTGGCCGCTGAGGTGGAAGCCTGAGGGCGTGTAGGTCAGAAAATCAAATGGGTCAGTTTACAGCATAGATCATCACAGCTAGCTCATCAAGCGAACCTGTGGAGCGTGCATAAGATTAATCAGCTCTGGAGCTGCTGTTTAGCCATGCTCATTCCACCCAATAACCAGAAGCAGAGGGCAAGACAAGAGAGCAGAAAAGTAGAGGACATCAGGAGATGACAAGTCAACAGACAGCTAATGCAATAGTACTTCACTCAGAAAGCAACCAATAGTATAGATGAGACAGATCAATTTGCAATATTCTGTTCACCATCCAAGCAACAAAGCTCAGACATGAAAGTAAAACATTAAGGGACGCCGTCTATGAAGTCTCCAATCAATAAACAACAGAGGCAGAAAAAAGGGGCCCAAATTTCTCATTCTGTTGAGCACCCGCAGGCCTTTGTACAGCCAGCACTGGCTGATGACCGAGGACTGGGCCTGTCATATTTCACTTTCACCTGTTTGGTGTCATTTATCAAGGCAGGCTGATCAAGGTGGAGCTCCGACTGTTTGCTGCACATGAGAATGGAAGAAGATAAAGAGGAGAGGGGAATAATATGTGCTTGTTTTGCACCCTTAGGCGTGATACATCTGCCAAGAAACCTGACTTTGAGACTTGGAGTTGAAATTGTATCCTCAGAGTTTTGAATTGATATGAGCATTGGATGCATGAACTGTCAGTGCCACATGAAAGAAGGTTATAGTATATACATATATATATATATATATATATATATATATATATTGCATCCTCTTAATAATTTGTCTATATGCACCCAGCATTATTTATGGATTTATTTAATTATTTATTTTCTGATTTATTTATGTACTTATGTACGTACTTGCATATTTACGTTCTGATTTACTTATTTAGTGGCTTGTTTACTGACCGGATAACAATATCAGCCAAACAGCAATTGTTGCAAAATATTTAACACAAGAAATACAATTTAGGTGAAAATAAATTCTACTTTACCAACTAATTTACTCATTAATTTATGTTAAAACAAATCAAACATGTTTTCTGTATTTTTTAAATTCACCAATTTAAAATATATAAATAGTTAAATGAAGCTGTGTGCAATTTGTTTTAATTTAATTTAATTTAATTTAATTTAATTTAATTTAATTTAATTTCATTTCATTTCATTTCATTTCATTTCATTTCATATTTATTTTTATTTTTCAGCATTCTGATTTCAGAGCTTGAAATATCTGCTACCATAGAAAGATGACTTTGTTCATCAGCCATGTTATACTGCATTAAATTTGACAGTCGTTACGGCTGCTTAATATTTCACGAGGATTCCCGTGAACTCTCTTCCTCGATTGTTTTTGGACCGCAGGCCAAGGCGCTCATTCGTTCGTTCCTTGGGTCGGTCATCCTCGGGATGGAGCGGCGTCCCGTAAATCGGCATGAACTGAAGTGGCACAGCAGAGTTGAAAGTGCTGGGATGTGGCGGAGTCAAGCAGAGAGCCAACCGAGCTGAGCAGCCTCGCTCAGCACCAGTGTTTAACTCTCCTACTTATTATGGGAATTCAAGGCCTCTCGCTCACAGAGAAATGTAGCACTCTCTTCCCCCAGCCACCTCTTTCATGCTGGGTGCTATGAAATCCTATAGAAGTGCTTTTATCCCCTGAAGATACAGTACAAATCATCATTGGTTTTATCTCAGCTGGGGATGTCGATTTTCTAAATGAGCTTACTCTTTCCAGCTGCCCGTCAAGCCCATTTTCCCAAATGCTTACCCATCACCCCCTGCTTCTGCTCTGCCGAGCGCCTCCCCTCTCTCCCCACCTTCTTTGAACGGTGGGCTTCAGCCCTTTCTTTGCAGTCTTTGTTCGCTCTGGGGAGAAGGAGCAAACAGCAGGATTGATCCTACATTGCGTCTTGGTATTGTTCCAGAGGCTCGCTGTCAATAGGCTGCGGCTGGGGAATGCATTGACTGGGCGAGAGTGAAATCGGGTGAGATTTTGTGCTTCAGTGTGTGTCGCTGTGGCTGGCTTTTTGTGTGCAGCGGAATGTTGCTAATCTGCCCGCCATCGACATGCAAATGAGTGGAGCCAGAGCGGCCCTGCGTCAGAGGATTGAGAGCCTGGGAAACGGCTCCACCAATCCCTGCCTCAGCCTGGCCATGAGCACACAACCACCAAAACACACACACACAAACTAGGTTTTTACATGTTCTGGATATGTATGTGAGTGGTGGGGTCATGATAGCAGGGTATTGTCATGCCGGTGTCCTGAGGGCTTTCTAGGACACAAATTGTAAGTGTGATCATTTAGAAAAGTTCTAGCACATCTCTCCTCATAAAAAGCTGCAAATGGATTTGGTGTGTTACCAGTTATGCCCCAAAATGTAATACTTAATATTCACTGTGATTTCAGAGATTTGTTACACAACACACAAATATTGGGTAATGACCAATTTTAAGATATTTTAAGATATTTAACAATTTTTATTAATACCTTTCTGTTGGGTAGGATTAGGGATGTAGAATAAGGGACTAATGTGCTTAATTAGCACTAGTAAATGCTGACCAGATCAAGTTGGCACATATTTATTATTATTATTATTATTAAATTGAAATATACAAATACACAAATTATTACATATAAACAAAAAAGTTTAATATTGTAATATTTCCACATTTATGGAGTTTCTTACTTTCTTTTTGCGGTTACACCTATTAGTTGCTTATTATCATGCATATTACTAAAATATTAGCATTTATTAGTGCTAATTAAGCACATATTAATGCCTTATTCTACATCTCTAATTATACCCAATACCTAAACTTAACAACTACCGCACTAACTATTAATAAGCAGCAAATTAAGAATTTATTGAGGAAAAGTTAGTTAATAGTGTTATTATTTTAGTTTAGTTAGTATCAATAATATAACTATTATATATGAAATATATAACTACAGTAGTTAAATGTGGTATAATAATACTAAATGCAAAGATATAAATGCAGATTATTACATATAAACAATTTTTTTCCCCCCGCAGCAATATCATATAACACCAGAGACTGACTGATTTTTAGTTAGTCTTAATAATGATGATTATACTAATTATAAGTCACACTTTTAAATGGCAGCAATATGATGTAAAAGCAAATAATGAATAAAATTCATTGTTCATTAAAGTTTAAACATTGATTTATTATGCCACAATGATTATAATAAATGAAATATCCTATTACTCACACATACACACAAATCTTCCAATTTGCAGGATATTTCTTTAGCATATGCAAAATAATTGTATCCATTTTATATAAGGATTGGAACAAAAATTCAAATAGTCTTCTACTATATATGTCCAAATTATTATAATTATTTTTTTAAAACAAAGAGATAAAAGCAGAGACATTCGGCAGCCATATCACTGACTACTTTGACACTCCTTATGTTGTTTGTGTTGTGACGACGGTTTTTTGCACCGGAGGAATGAGCCAGTCAAGAGCCGATGCTGGCAGAAAACACTGATGCCACTGGCTCTGAAAATAGTGTACTGATTGATGTAACTAAGTGGGCAAAGGAACAAAAGCTTTGGCCTGGCGCCTGAGACACAGTATGGTGTACTCATTGTTAAATGAATGTCCTTTCACTTTTGTTTCAGAGTGGATTTTGTATGTGTGTGTCTTTGAACTGATGCAGTGTGAGTGAATCCTTTCACGCTGTCATGGGAGGTTCCTGTATCCGTAAATAACAGCTACAGAACGCTCTTATTTATGTAGTGGAGCAGCATTTGCATTGAAATGGCTGCACATATTTTTTATGTCTTCATAATTCTGTCGTCTCACTTGTCCGGTTGAGACACATTCACTGGAGCACCTTTGATGAATTGCAGCTCTTTGTTGATGGATCTCAGCCTCTCTGATTCCAACGCTTTGAGAAGAAAGACTCTTTGGTTCTTCTGAATTGAAGTTCAATCACCGTTTTACAAGGCTTTTAATCTAGGCACTGCAGTTAGGATAACTACTGTGGGGGTTTTGTTATGGCATTTTTATATGTCACTCCTTGAGACTAAAACTTAGCATTATGTTTAGCATTACATTAGAGCTATACATTGAGGCTCTGTTCCAAAACCTACTAAGCTGCCCTGCTGTGCCTGCTAGGAAATGAACCGAAAAGTGACCTATTTGGAGTGCTTTATATGGGCTTAAAAACACAAAACACACACACACAAATATTGGGTAAGAATCAATTTGAATATTTATTGTACTGTTTTCATCAGTACCATCCTGTGTTTAATGAAATATGTTTATAATCAACATCTTATCGTGTATATTTGGCTTGGATGGATTAAAGCCATCCTAAGACAAGAACTTTTTTTTTGTTTGTTTGGGGGAGGCTGCACCATCCATCCATCCATCCATCTATCCATCTATCTGTCTATCTATCTATCTATCTATCTATCTATCCATTCATCCATCCAGTAAATAACTGTAATACATTTATTGTACATTACAATTAAAAAATACTGTACTTTTATACTTTTATGCATTCAGAGATGTTTACACTGGTAAAAAGTTGGATTCTCATGATAGGCATGGACAAAGTTTCAAGTTTTCAAAACTATTTTGACATATGACCGAGTATTTATGTACTTCCGGGTTTGTACAAGTTTCGGAGTACAAGTTTTTTTGATCGTGATTCTTCATGACGTAGTCGTGGATGGAAGTACTTATATGGGCATTTCTCCTGGAGGCACGCGCCCGCGCACGCATAGACGCATCTGACCAGAGAGAGAGCCATCATCGCGCTCATCAACAGGCTTCACTCGGCTGCAATCCACGGGAAGTAGGCCAATGTTTCCAAAGATGTGCGTTTTTGGTTGTAAGGGAAAGATAACCTTGTTAAGCTTTCCGAAAGAACCCAGCATTATGTGAATATAGTGGATGCCCTTTGTTTTTATCGGGGCAGAAACGAAGTTTCTCAAGTGTATTTGTTGACGAACGTTTTATAAACAAGGCCTAGTTCGACACTGGATTTGCACATCGTTTGACACTGAAAGATGGAGCGGTCTCAGCTATAAAAGATCCCGGACATGATTCAAAACTGCAGACTGTGTTGTCTGTGTTTTGTTGACAATCGGCGCAAGTGCTCGTCACTCTTTAGCTCCACCCACATAGCACGCCTCAAGGAGCTCTACTTTTTTTGGAGAGAATCGTAAAACTGTATGTTTCTTTTATAAATATAAAACTAAAGTCTTTTTGGAGATATGAAGGATGCAGTACTAACTCTGTAGGTACTCAAGATTAATGTGAGATTGGGTGAAACTGTGTATGTTATGCCCTCTTAAAAAACCCCTAAGCTGCTGACATGTGACTCTTGTCATTCTTAAACACAGAGTTCATATATTTAATTAAATCGCAGCCTTTGCGATCTGTTAATCGTATTAATCTGTATTGTGATTTTAGTTAATTGTGCAGCCCTACAGCTGAGCCAGAAGTGAGTGTATGCTGGTTCTGTACTGTGTTCTCAGAGTATGTTACTTTGATTGCCTGACTTAGTACAACTGCTTTATATAAAATGGTAAGTTACATGATGCGCAGTGACAGAGAGCTTGTTCTGCCTCTTATTTCAGAATGATAAATCACTTCCCACTTTATTTCCCAAACACAGCTTTAGTTGTGAATGTACACGCATACTGTAAAACCCTCAGTCCAGGTAAAGAGCCTGCCTTTAAAAATGTATGACTTAAAGAAGCTTCTTCACAAATTAAAAAGTAATTAATGTCTACCTTTAATGTACAGGTCTAGGCGGGATAGGGCCATTTCAGCTAATGCGCAGCCCAGGTGGCTTAAAAGTGGCTCTCCACTTGGCGCGTGTTGGGCTCAGAGCAGTGGAAACTTCAGATCAACTCTCATACTGCATTAACGCAATTAGTCCCTGCTGGCCTAAATAATAAACCCAGAATTCTACCTCCATCTTGTTCAATATTTCATATTTAATTCAGGTGCTCAGAGTGCCGCTACACCATTACAGAGCTCTGCTCGCAAATGCAGGTATTTTTTTTTCACAGGAGCCTTTTAGAAGTCATTAAGTAAAAGCCACCCCGATCTCACGTCCCATTTGTGTGATTTAATAATGAGCTATACCTGCCTACTTGCAAATGTTTCTTTTGCATATCAAAGTGCAGTTCGTTCTGTTGAGCTCCACTCAGCAATGTGCTTTTTAACCTGTCTAAACCTCCTGAACTAGACTGTTTTTCTCATGTGTTTCAAATGCTTTGAGAAAACTAAAACAAGTGAAATATTATGTGATGAAATTAGCAGAAGAAGATGCCCTGTAAAATTGGATGCAGTGACAGTGCAGCAAACTTGTGAGAACTAATCTTTAGCTTACAGTTAATGGTCCTTAAAGAAAAAGATGGCCTTTTCAATTAACATAGAAATAGTGGTTCCCCTTCAGTCGAGTCTCTCAGACGTTACATATGGGATCTCACCTGAGAGTCCAATCGCCTTTGAGTATTAAGAAAAGGCCAATGATATTGGTGTGCACATGATTACATCCAGGTGCATCTCGTCACTATGTAAGTATAAGAGAGCCCTGATGTAGTGCACCTGCAGCTTTTCGCTTCGGCGCCTTGCTGCATTTTATGCCTTTGTTCGAGACACGGAGAGATTTTCTTCAAAAAAGAGTTCCTGCGAGTTCATGCTCTCTCT
>JAUMHE010000099.1:4124342-4136348 GCA_032359235.1 Enteromius mattozi | reverse complement strand
AGGATGAACCGACTGTTTACTAATGCTTAACTAATGATTCATAGTGTGCAGTTATTATAAAGTGTTACCATTTTTATGTTTATTTTTTAAGTATCGATTCAGGCACCGTTTAGGCACCGGAACCGTTTTAAAAGTATCGATTTGGCACCGGGATCGAAAAAACCCTAAACGATACCCAACCCTCATTTTTACCTCAGTATGCTGAGTTTCTTTTTCGCCTCGAGAGACTACATGAGCCTCGCCTCAGCAGCACAACCTTATACTGTCAGTATATTATCTACTATATCCACTATTTGTCACTCACTCCAATTGTAATAAAATCAGAGTACTACTTGCGTTTTGTTATTTTTGGTAATATATGTTTTAATCATGTTAATTGTCTGGCTTTAATGCAGAATTAATGTCGAGCCCTGAAGTCTATGTGACGGGGCTCAGCCCCAGATGGCCCGGCCCAATTTAATCCCTGCTTACTACGTACACATCTAGTTACTATGTAACTAGACATGTGTTAGGGACACTTAAAGTGAGACCCAAAGTTTAACGTTACAAGAACACATTTTGGTTGTAAGTATTAGGACAACTTTGATGAAAGGTTTTTGACCACTTGAAATGTTTTGTTAAAATACTGTTTATTTCACGAGTTTGCACTTCTTCATAATACGGATATAAATAGTGTGTTTGGCATGCTCTCCAGGGGGCGAGTCGGGAGATCGGTGGACTCCGAGTCCTAGTAGTTTGAACCCTTGCGAGGGCAGAGCTCGATGTCCGGCTCGAACCCCGCATGCCCCCCCGAGCGGAGGAAGTTTTTTCCCCTGTATATTCCCCTCTAAAAATGACATATGTAATTCATAAATTACAAGCATATTTATCATACAAGTCATGTAAGAATTGCATTTTTATTTTAATTTTATTATTGATAGAACTTTCTGTCACTGACCTTTCGACTAGAAAGTAACGACCTAGCTATACCCAGAACCGAAAAGCAGCATCCTTTAAACATCCACAGTAACTGAAAATAAGCAGGTCTTCGAGTTTATTTCTGTTCTTTCTACATAGTTGCATTATTTAGAGGTACTTCAAAATGGCTCGACTCCAGCATGCATATGTTTTAGCTGGAAATTATTTTTTTCATTGCATGACCATTGAAGCACCAACAAACATGAGGATGCGCAGCTGATGGACAGTTGATGGTCTGCAGAATGAGAGCTTTCCCTAATTACAATGTGCACTTCTGTAGTGGAAGCTAGTAAAATGCCTACATTTTTTTTCATTGGTTCACTGAAAATGTTAGCTGTGATTAGTTACACAATTCAACATTAACCTGTAAATTAAAATTCCTTGGTGCAATTTGATGGGTGATTTAATTTGGTCCACTCTCTCTCTCTTCCTCGTCCTCGTACTCCACTCGCCGCAGGCTAATCCCATTATGAATTCTTTATATAGCTTTTTCCCTTAATGATCAGCGGCCTGTGCTCCGCTACTGATTACTATTGTACACTTAGCACTACATAAAGCAGGGGATTAATATGCCCCAGAAGGATTGTTGCTATGGATCCCCCAGTCGCCTTCCAAGAGATGTTTCTGCTGCTTCAATTGTCCATAAATTACGATCCCCGGTGAATTAGCCTCCAGACTGTGTGGAAAGGTACAAGCCAAGGAGAGCACTCTCACTCTGCTCTCAGACGAAAGTGATCTCCTCAATTATTCATGACCTGGCTCTTTTTCTTTTTTTGATAATGTAAGATGCTGTATTATATTTTCCCTTCCCTCTCTGTCTCAGCCTGGCGGGAGGTAAGAATGAGTCGGCCGGACGACGAGAAGAAAGGTGTTAGAGAGAGACGAGAGAGGTTTGGCCTTCAGTAAGTGTGTCATTTTGCTCCTGTGAATGGGACTGTCAGGCTGCAAATGTCTTTCCTCTCGGCTTTATGGGCTTGGTTTTAACATTATGTGGTAGAAGGGTGAAATGCATTGATCTGGTACTAAGATTTTAGTTTATTTTTTAAATGCATTTTATTAATTATAATAATTTCTTAGCAAAATCCTTTATATTTTGATAACTGGTTGTCTTCTTGTATTAAATTAAATTCAGGATCCACCACATCGTTTAATAAAAAAAGAATCATCATCAAATCAGAAATTGATGATATTTATTTTTATTAATTATTTTTATTTATTTATTTATTTGGCTAGTAGGTTTAATTACATTTAATGAATAAATTAAAAATATTATTAAAAAAAAATATTATATATTAATATTATATGTTAGAAAAAAGTCTTAAAAATAACTCTAGAGCAATATTTACAGCAACACTTAACTGTATTGAATGATACATGTTTATGATAAATGTATCTTATTGTGATCCCAGGTCTGCTTCTTGTATATTTAATTAATTAATTAATTATCCACCACACCATTTAATAATGAAAGAATCGTCAAATTGAATATTATGGCAGTTAATATTATTACAAGTATATTAAAAAATGAAAATGGTGATTACAATTATTCCTTGTCTCATTTAATATATGTATATATATATAGTATATATTCAATTAATGTTTAATGCAAATAGAATACACACACACACACACACACATACACATGGGTCAAAGACATCAAGATGTCTGCATCAAAAGAAATTCACAAAAGTGATTACATTAAATGTAAGTAAAGTGTCTACTTTAAAGGTTTTAGAAAAGTTTGACAAATAAAATGTTGAAATTTGGTTGAAATAATGATTGTCATTCAGTGTTTATCTAAAAATTCAAACAACATGCTTATTCTGACTAGTAAATATTAAAATATATAAAAGAAGGGACGGAGCATTATAAATTTTACTCTGTTTTAAAGAAATGAAACATTCTTACTGACAAATATTCAAAACCTAGGATAGTGGCAAATTTTAAAAATATAAAATTACAACTAACTAGTACTTGAGGTGAAAGTAATTAGTCTTTTAAAATATCATAATTTTTTTTGTTGTAAATATGCCTGACAAAACTTATACACTGATCAACATTTTAGTGGGTGTTTTGTGTAAACCAGGGACAAAATATTTTGTTTTTGCTCAGAAAAATAAAAAAAAGATTATAATTAAATTAAACAGAAAACTTTACATTTTTTTGGGAAAAACAACAACAATTTAAAGCAGTGTTACACTTTTTTTTGTTTTTATGTTTAAACCTTTTTTTTGTCTTTGTTTTTGGTCTTTTGAAAACATTATTTTCCACATTTGCCAAGATGTTTTCCTGTTTCCATTGTATTCCTGTTATTTGGATCTGTGAGGGCAGGAAGAGCGTTTTTCAGAACTGAGTTAGTCTGAGTTCCTGGATTGTTTAATAATATCAAGAAGGCAACATTTGAAGAACAACTATTTAGGACAGAATTGCTTTTCAGATTACTAGATATAATTGTCTCTGTAAAGTATTTTGTGTCTGGAAACAGTTTGGTGTCCTCTCATTCTCTTCTTATCCAGTACTGTCTTTCTGCTATATACGGCTGGTTCTCTCCAAGTGGAAGAATCGGGCAAGCTACATTAAGTCTTGAGTCCAGGCCAAAGGAACAGCTGTGGGCTTACCGTCTGGCTGCTCCCTCTGTCACAGATCCATCCTGCTCGTCACGTGACCCAACAAGACTCGGTGTTCACCCTCAGGGGCTGCGCTATGTGATCACTTATTCATTCCAGCCTCACATCCAGTCATATCAGCTACAGCAGACACGTATGAAATGAACTTAGGACTTTGAGACTGTTTGTGATTGAAATCATGTTAGGATGATTAATAGGTGGTGGTCTTAACACTGAATTGTCCTAAAAACAAAGTTGTCTCAGCGTAGGTGGTGTTATGTGGATAAACGTCAGTAAATAGAAAGGTTACATTATCCCACAGTCAAAAGAAAGTAATAAGAAATACTGGGATTTTAATATTTTGCTAATAAAAAAGCAAAAGGAAAGTCTAATTTTAACGCTTCACGTTTTTTGGTAGCACTATAGTTCACAGTCCTGTTACTTGTGTACATATTATGTACTTATTAGTAATAACACTCACTGGGTAATAGCTAGGTACTAACCCTAAACCTCCCCTATATCTAACCTTAACTCATAAAGTTACCTTATATTGTCCAGTACTTTCTGGTAAGAACAATGTGCGTATAGGTAAGAGCATGTGCTATAAAATAAAGTGCAACCCATTTATCTCCTAAATTCTCATTACCTTAATTCAAACAAACAAACAAACAGATAATAAGATAAAAAATGGCTCATTCTAGTAAAAAATAATTATATATATATATAAAATTTCTATTTTTTTTTATTGTTAAATGTTTGTATTGTTAACTGTATATCTATTATGTTATCATAAGTATACAAAATACAGTATAATATCATATAAATGTTAGAATGCAAAAAAAAAGAAGAGATATTGTGGTATGTTTTGATTGTTTTTAATTTTGGACAACAAAAGAAACTGCATTTATAACACATTTACAACAGCAAAATATATTTAATACATACATAAAAAAAGTAAAAAAAAATCTGCCTATATTCTTTTTCTTGATGTGTCTTTATTGTATGTCATACATTTTTTATAGATTTTTTATATTTATTTTTGTTTTTAATATCATACATTGAGATTTTTATACCTTTAAATGTTTTCTTTGATTTATTTATAAATTTTTTTGCTTTACTGTGATGCAGCTTTGCTGTAACGATAATCCGCATAGAGAATAAAGATAATTAAAATATTTGGTAATTTTATATATATAGTAATTTAATAGTGACTGATTTTTAATTTAGATAAAAAAGGGAACTTATGCATTCATATGCATTCAAATAAATACTCAAAGCATTTCCATTTTCTTAGGTATTATCAATTATCCCATTACAAATGTCCCAAATGTTTACCTAACCCTAACCACAACAAAAATGATTCTTTTGATTACTTACATTATTGTACAGTACAGTAAAAATATGCTGTATTGCAGTAATGAGAATCTTTACTTTTTGCAATTCCAAAAAAACTGTATATCCTTGTGCTTTCTGCCTCGAAATATGACTTGGACAGGTTCTTGATAGTTCTGCTGAGATTCACGCGTTCGATCTAAAGTTGATCCGGTCCCAGCATTAGCCCTCAGATCCCCCGCACATGTGGCGGAGGCTTCCGTGCCTCATTGGCTCCCCAGCATGGGTGACACAGTCTGCTGGCTCCAACTGACACCCTGATGTGTGGCTTCTGCTGCCCGAGCCAAGCTACGGCTGCCAGGCCTGGAAGGAGACCAGGGCCAACCAACAGCTGGAGTTGAGCTGCAGGCCTGTCCAGGCTTCAGGCGATGAATCGCTCACAATTAATATTTAACTCCTGGCTGCTCCACCGGAGGCCTGCAGGTAAGGCATCTCCGTCCACCACTGTAAATATGTGATGCACTGCTCTTAAAGGATTCTGATTGCGCTGCAGGAAGATGGCTGGGAAACACGAGAACGCTCGTCTTTTTTGGATCTGTGGAGTGTGGAAGTGCGCCGCAGCCCTCCTGCTTCTCTTCTGATTTCACAGATCTCTGCGGTGCACCTGCAGGCATGCACTTAGATCTCAGACTAGCTGCCGGATCAAAGCCGTAATGCTGGACTTTTGAAATAGATGCCCGGATCACAGAAGCGTTTTTGAGCCACCCAGCTCTACATTTATATTCAATGCTAAAACAACATCTACTCCCTACAGGCTCCTGGTGGAGCAGCGAACCAGCTGGGTAATGGAGTTTTCAGATGGGTCATTCCTGACGGATCTCGGGCTGTTAACTGTGTGCGTTCCAGTGATTAGTACTCCAGCCTCCATCTCTCCTGTGACACACACACACACTCGCACACGACGGTTGTGTGATCTACGTTCCCTGCTAGTTCTCTCTCTCATTTGCATTCGTGTATGTTGATCTGGAGCTGTTGGAAAGTACATAAAACCATACTTTATGGCTGGTTGTAAAAGTCTGGGAAAAAGCACTGGATTTTAAAGGTTGCATGTGTAATTTTTCAACATTAAAACACTTTCTCGTATCTCTGTTCAGTGTGTACAGACAATTATGCTATTCATATGTTGGCTTCCCTGCATAATATAAACCGTTAGCTGATGCACAACATGTCAGGGACTCTCTTTTTTTTTTTTTTTTTTTTTTTTAAATCATAATCAATATTTTGAGTTAATTAATATGCATGTATAAGTGCAAGTATGCCAACCCAGTCTCACGGTATTTATTCGTGGCAGGGACACGTTTATTTCGTTATCTTCGTAAGTCCAGCACGTTTTTTAAACTAAGATGCATCCAATTGAAATGCATTACTTTAAAAAACGTGCTGGACTTACGAAAATAATGAAATAAACATGTCCCTGGGTGCTAGTTCAGAGCTAGTGCTATTGTAATCGTAGTTTATTGTGTTTGGGCTTGGGCTGTCAAAAAAGTATTTAGATATATTTAGCGAATTTAAAATAAAAATCCACATTTGAATGCAGAAACATTTCTATTTTCGAATTCTAGGGGTGCATGAGGCTGCTTTTCAGGGCCATATGAGATGCGATGACGATGTAGGTGTCATTGCATTTTAATGCTCTTTTTAAGCCTGTTAAACCCACTGAATGTGGTGCTGATATTTTGTTCATTCAAAAGAGAACATCATTGTGGAGAATATGTTGTTTACGTCAAAACTGAAACCAATCCATTCACACAGATTGCATATTTATCACATTTTTTAGAGGGACATCTATCACCGTTCCACTTGTGTCTCACAAAAGGAGCGACATGTTTAGAAAGCATGTATAAAATTAATGTTTTTTAAAAAACATATCTCAAGACTTTGTGGTTTCATGTCAAGATTTTAAATGAGAAAAGTACTCTTTATGATTGGTTTTCAGGCCTTTGTATATACATAGGTACATGTTTTGTTTCTAATTGTTTAAGCAAATTAATTCATTACATATGGTTTATGAACATTATTTTAATATTATGCACTTTTTTTTTAAAGGTAGTCATTATTAATATTTTGCATCGATGTACCCTCTGGCCTCTAGAAAGAAGCCAAAAGTTCCTCCTTAACTGAAAATATAAATACATTTTAATATAATTTGAAAAGTTCTAATATTTAAGTACAAAATTAGTTTTTTATAATAATAAAAATTGTATATATTAAAAATGTTAAATCATAAGTGTATACAATTTCTATAATTATGAAAGAATTTACAAATTGATGTTTACAATGCAATAGCTTTAGCTGGAGTATACCTTACATTATCTCTTACTTACTATCTACTCTTACTATTTTCCTACTATTTTCTTTTTGGCAGAGCCTGACCATAGGTCATGCACCTCTATGTCAACAAGGGCGTCTCACTGTTATGTAGGGCACAGTTTGATTATTATGTGAAATGGTGGTGTCCCCCTTGTCTTTTCTTCTCATATTTTGGCCTGACGTGGTTGACTGGGGCTGAATATATATAACTGGCCAATAGTCTTCAAGCTTCATGGGAATCGCCATGGGGACATGCTTTTTGGGATGATTTCCTGTCTGAAAGATTGAGGGACGCCTCAGGGAACTTCCCCTGAGCCTCTCTTTCTCCACAAAAGGAGGAGCACGATGTGACTGCCTTTGTCCTTCACATAAATGGGGTGAACCGCGGAGGCCAGATTTCCCCTCTGAGTCTTTAGAATACTCATTGTTTTACAAACAAGTCTTTGCGAGTATTAATATTCATATTTTTATAGGCCAAAGAAGTCTGATTGAATCAATTATGCAAGGGGAGCCTTTCTTTCCCATGTACAATGCAAGCGAGCGACATTCTCCTTGTGAAAGGTTGCTGTGTCACACCCCAGAAGAATCTGCAGATGTAGAAAACGATAATTACATCTCTGTCTCGTGTAATTTTGTGATTACGTGGCCTCTATTATCCAGATGTACAATAGCATTGTGTGGGGCGAATCTCTGAGGATTCTGGGAGAAAAAGCACTTTTCATCAGGTCAATATTATACATTTTAGATGAACTGTATTCTGTATTTAAACCACCCCGTCATAGAAGTGCCTGATGAAATTCTCTCCATCTCTCTGCTGCTGGTGTATATTGCCAGAGCGGTCGTTAATGGCCTAATAAAAGGCGAGCATCTTCCCCTGCATATGTAATGTATGAGGCTTTAAAAAAGCGTTATTGCTCCTTCAAATCCGAGCTGCTTCCTTGAATGTGATGGACCGTGGGAGTCCACCTACACTGCAGAAAACCAGTGCCGCTCTTTCTAATAAGAGCCTGCTTTCTCCACCACGTGCTGAAAAGCACGGTGTGCTTAAGCGGCAAGTAGAGCAGATCAGTTACATGTGAAGACAGCCCACGTTCTACTCATGATATCAAAAACAACCATGGCAGCAAGTTTTCATTTCATTATACGCTAAAATAACAGTATATAGATGTTCAAGAGCGTTTGAATGGAGACCTTGGATTTGATCACCACTGAGCCACACTTATTCCCATATCGTAGGTTCACATTCTTGGGATACAACCAGCATTTTATTTTCTTGCATTGGATTCCTGCAGGCCTCCTTCACAGTTCTTAGAGGGTCTGTAATACCTGAAGAAATCTCTCCATAGCATTCCCATTCATCTCAATGGCTGTTGCTCAGGTGCCACATGGCACACAGTCTCAAGCCATTCATTGTGACTATCATGTAAAACCGGGCAGACGGGAGAAAATTCAAGTCAATTTCACACTTTTAAGAGCTCACCTCTAGTATAATATAACAAAAAATGTATGATTTAAAGGGGTAGTTCACCCAAAAATGAAAATTACACCACATTTTACTCTCAAGCCGCCCTATGTGACTAGATGACTTTCTTCTTTCAGACAAATACTATCAGAGTCCTTGCTCTTCCAAGCTTTATAATGGTGGTGAATGGGTGTTGAGATTTTGAAGTCCAATAAAGTGCATCCATCCATCATCAAAAGTGCTCCACACTGCTCTGGGGTTAATAAAGGCCTTCTAAAGCAAAGTGATGTGTGTGTGTGTGTGTGTGTGTGTGTGTGTGTGTGTGTGTGTGTGTAAGAAAAATATCCATATTTAAAACTGTATAAACTGAAATCTCCAGCTACTGCTAACTACTGTTTTGTGCATGGTTCACGAGAGCGTGGCATTTCAGCAGATGACGTCCAGTATAACGCAGGCGCGAGAGCCAAGTTTTGTTTACAGCAAAATAAAATCAGTCACCTCTTGACTTATATTGAAATCCTCTGACGTTTTTCTTTACAAATCCTCATTTTGTTTTGCTAATTCATGACTAGTGCTTTGTTTTGCTCGCTCATCTGTGCTTCCTTGTTTTTCATTTTTTATTTTTACTTCTAATTGTATTCATTTGAAAGAAGCCCTTCAGTTGCACTGACATCCACCAGAAGGGACTAACTGTGCCATGCTAACCAGTATATCCATGACTGTGTAGATCTTAGTCACAACCCCATATTGTAACCATACTTCCATTTAGACCACAGTCCACTTTGGCTTGCAAAACAGGCCTGTTAGGCCAAATAATATAAAATTGATTGGTGAGAAGATGAAAACCTAGCGTCCGGTCAAGTTGATGCAATGTTCAATTAGCGGTTTCTCTTGTTTGCTTATGAACAGTGGATCTAAACAAAGAATGAACTTAATGAGGTGATACAAGGCCATTGACGTGCATACCAAATGTGATCACAACCTCAGGCCTTAGAAATTCTTGGCCAAGTCGCACATAAATCCAACTCAGAAACACTGAAGAGGTCCTTGAATGTGGTAGGTATTTGTGCATCATTTGCAGATATGATGTACTTTGGCCACGGAAATAGATTTTGAAGTGTTGAAACTGATTTTTGGATAAATGTTTAGATGAAACCTTTTAGATGTTTACATAAATATTATATATATTGTCATGTAGAGCAAGCCAAGAAATGAGAAAACTGTATCGTTCTGTTACAAAACCTAAGCTGTCGTTTTGTCTTCTACTTACAAGGCAGCATCCAAAAAAACTAGAACCTTTTATGTAGATAGCAACACAGCAGGCCTGACTCACAGGCCTTTGTTCCAAATGGCACCCTCACAGTCTTTCTCCAAGTCAACACATTGCAATGCTGCTTTGACTTTTAGCTATTAAATCATTTTACAGAAACTTTTTCTTCATCATTCCTTGGTGGTTGAGGATCTTCCTAACCCTATCCAGACAGCCAAATCCCAGACAAAATTCAAGAAACAGCTGAAAACTCATCTCCGTTGTCAGCACTTAACTGTATCCTGCTGACTTCATTATTTCTTATGTTCCTCCCTGTTCTATCACATTCTGAACAATGTTTGAAACTTTTTTCTTTTATTGCTATCACTTCTCGTGCTATTGCCTCCTTAAATATGATTGCTTTTGTATTCCTCATTTGAAAGTGGCTTTGGATAAAAGCATTTGCTTAATGAGTAAATGTACTGAGCTTGTCATAATGCATTCTGGGATAGCTTCTCCGCATCGCTGTGAGCCATAAAGTATAAAGCTTATCTGTTTAACCAGTGTCCACCTTCATAGAAAAATGGACACCCACCACTGTTCTCAAAGTCACTATCATTTAGACCCACACAGTGCTATTACCACGGACAAGTCAAGGCCATTAACGTGACACTGAAATGAATTATGGGTCATCTGTCATGGGGCCTTGTGGTAAGGTCCTGTGATGGTGAGAGATGAAGGTCCTTGCTCTCTCCAATGAGGCGTTCAGAGAGATGCCTGAGACAAACGACCCATGTGTGGAGACACACCTTTCATGTTTGGCAGCTGGGTCTGACCCGAGGGATGTCTGGCTGTCCTCTTTGTCCAGCTCAATCCATATCTGTCCCTGAATGAAGAAACTGGCCGAAGGGGTTTGGTTCACCAAGGACACCCCTCTTAATGAACATAACCTGACATCTCCAAATGATCTCAGTAGACCCAATGATTCAGTCTCTCGTCGTTCATATTGCAGGGAGCGGGCAAGAATGTTATTACATCGAACATGAATCATAGGGGTTTTTTTTCTTCAGCTGGATTAACTCCCAAAAAAGAACTTCAAGGCTCCGTGGAAGCACACTTGGAGTCTTGTGGCTTTAAGTCTAAATCTATTATTTGAGGTGATTTGTATGCCAGTGTACTCTTAAAAGTCCAATTCAATCAAATGAATGAGAATGTTAGCAAAAGCAAGAAGCAATTCATGGTTTATGGCTGTCAGAAACATCCTTTTCATTCAAGCCTGGCTTCTGAGATTTTTGAGTGGACTTTGAATTGGACTTGGGGATGAAATGGTTACTGGTTTGATAAATAATGGTTAATATTGGATTAAGCAAAGTTCGGTACAGTATCATGCAGGCACAACATGCAGCTTAGGTTTCATTTTGTATGACAGCAAAAAACAAACGTAATGTCCACACTCTAATATAACTGCTTCATAGACAACAAATTTGATTTAGTTTGACTTCTTTGTCCTGCACCCTGAGCCCCATTCGGGTCTGTGGCACATGTGTACCTTTTGTGCATTTTTGACTTTTGGATGAAAATGTGACAGAAGGCAGATAATTATATGGAAGAATGTATGGATGAATGAACTCTATGAATGCTTAGGCCGAAACTGACAGTCTTTGAAAAAGTTTAGATGCTATTTGCTTTTTTTTTTCTAATGTGTAATAAAGTAGTGTTTATAAACAGTACTGCTTTATTCACAGAGGTTGGTGGGGAAACAGCTCTATTTCTGCTGTTCCATAAGCACCACCTACTGGCAGACAGTAGATTTAAATTTTCATTCAGCATGTCTGCCGTTTTTGTTCAAATCAATTCAATTCAATTTTTATAATTTTGTTTATGAAAACTAGCCCCCATACCCCCCCCACCAATAAAAGTCATATGCCATAAACCAAACCAACCAGCTGTAATGTTCGGTGGTTGTAGAATCAACGAGAGTAACACAAAGGAGTAAATGAAGAACGTAGTTTTACTTAGCATCAACACAC
>JAUMHE010000099.1:4092599-4117447 GCA_032359235.1 Enteromius mattozi | reverse complement strand
ATCGACTTCAAAATCCTTCTGTTGACTTTTAAGGCCTTACACAACCTCGCCCCTCCATACCTATCTGATCTGCTTCATGTGGCTATTCCCTCTCGCACCCTTAGATCATCTTCTAGCATTCACCTGTCTGTCCCCTCCGCTCATCTCAGTACCATGGGGAGCAGAGCTTTTAGTCGCTCTGCTCCACGGCTCTGGAACTCACTCCCACCAGAGATTAGGAACATCACTTCGATCACACTTTTTAAGTCTGCACTAAAAACTCATCTGTTCAAGATAGCTTTTATTTCTAACTGACTTTTTTAATTGTATGTGTGTAACTTGTTTTTTTTTTTGTACTGCTTTTTGTAAGGTGTCCTTGGGTGCTAGAAAGGCGCCTAAAAATGTTTTTATTATTATTATTATTATTATTATTATTAACCAGCTCTCTCTCCACCTTCAATACCATGACTGAGGTGAGACCCTTGAGCACTTCTCACTCCTGTGTGTGTGCACTTGGATGGGTTAAAAATAATTTTTATATATTTGAATAATTTTCCTAATATATAGGTAAACATATAGGTGAACATATATGTGCATATATGTACATATAATATAGGAAAACGGCCAATTTTATATGTCACATATATTAAAAACCTATATCAAAACCTATATTAAAACATATATGTTTATATAGGTTATTTCGGTGTGGGTATGCAAACAATAAAGTATGATAAAAGTTAATGAATGTTTTCAGCTTTGTGTAAATCCATGTATTATGAAAGAGAAATATAAATGAATGACTGCATGTAAACATTTAGTGCTACTTTTAATCTTTATTGCTCTCTCTCTCTCAGTAAAGTCATAAACAAATTTAGCCATGCATATATTGCAGTATTGAAAAAAGATAGCTTGTTTTCTATATGTTTTCCAGTAAATTCCCACATATTTTATTTGTGACATGCTGTACCATAGCCATTCAGCAGCAGCAGCAGGTGTGTGTGTGTGTGTGTGTGTGTGTATCAGGAGGTCAGTGCTGGTGTTCTGCTGGACGGATGCCAGCGCTTGGGTTCAGGCACTGCCTGTGCTCTGTGTGCTGAACTCCAGCAGGTACAACCACACACTCAGTCACCATTGTGCACTGCATGACCTCTGCCAGCATCTCAGGAATCACTCAAAATATCTACATTTCAGCATTAAATCAAAGAAAGAATTATGTGACCTTTGTGATGGCATCAACTGAGGTCTTCTGGGGGTCAGCATCATCTCTTCTCAGGTCTAATTAATGCAACAGTAAATATTTATTGCATAAATAAACAAAAGCCTAATACTGTAAAGGTATTTATTTTAATAAACAATACACAAAAATTGGAGCAATATGACTTCTTTACAGCTTTGCGACAGCATTCAAGTTAACATGAGTAAGGCTGGGGATTGAAAAGCTCATTGGTCCAACACTGATCTGAATATATAAAAACAGCTGCACCTCACCCTAAAATCAAAAGAAAAAAAAAATCTATTACAGTAGGATTAAAAAAGATTTTTAGATTTTTTTTAGTGCTACTTGTTTGATAAGAAATTATTTCTTTATGCAATTGTGAATATTTATTACATAAAAGGCATGATATTATCATGATTTACCTTATTTATTTCAATTGGTCATTATTTATTATTATTATTAAAATTATTTTTCAAAAACAGTATACAAAAATAACCACTGATTTTACATGAAATTCTCACGTTTGTAGCACTTTTTTCTTTTTTTATAAATCCCTTTAAAAATTTTCAGTGAGGATTCTGATTCAAATGCTGCCACACTTTATAAATGCTTTTTAAATTTAGATCAATTACCTTTCATGAACTAATTTAAATTAAATCGCAAAATGTCAAAAGGCTTTTGAGGGTATTTTCACACAGGGGCTGAATAAAGTTGAATAAAGTTATTTACCTGCATATTGAGGGTGTGCAGAAGTGGGTCAGTCTGATTAAGTCATTAGTGTGTGAGTGATAAGTGCTGTATCACGGTACATGTCAGTCTCCTGTCCGGCGAGTGCATCAAGGGCACTAGAGTGAGTGAACTCACTGCTGTTACATGTTGATGGCGTGTGGCTGCGTAATCAGCGTCCGCTCGAGGTCACAGTCCCTTCTGATGCCGTGTTTCTGTGCTTCCCCTCCGGCTCTCTCTGAACTGACTCCTCAAGGTCTCTTTGGGCTGGACTCTGGAACATAGTAGACTTTGTAGCCATAAACTTGTTATGCTGAATGCTGTTGGATGAGTCAACAGCCGGGTTGAGTGAGTGACTTGTGAAAGTTTGTGCGTTTGATTACGTGAGCTTTGCATGATGTGCTTCATGGCAAAATTGATCCCCTCTTATTAGTGGACATCGGGACAAATAAACAAGTTGAAGTGGGTCTGCAGTGGAAACGCTGTTTTTGAGTTTGTTAAGGATACATTTAAAGAATTGAATAACATGTTTGGTAAAAAATATCTAATGTAATTTGTCTGTTCAAAATAATGATCATTTAGATAAATATGTTTATAGTAACACATTCTAAAAGTTTACTAAAATTAAATAAATTAAATTCCATTTTGACAATTGCCCATACAATTCATGCTATATTAATAATTATTATTACAGTCATAATTGTGTTATTTTATAAAATAAATCAGTTCTATGTATCCAAATTAATAATTCATTATCAATACATTTATTTATACTTATTTTATTCTGTTATTTGTATTAAAATTAGCATTACAATTTTGCTTTTAAATACTAAAATAAACTTGTTCTATATTTTAATATTATTTAACATTATTAATATTTATAATATAATTTATTAAATATTTATTATTATTATATTAAGCTATTGTAATTATTTGCTATTGTATTTATTTTATAATATAGTTATCATTTATGTTGCCGTTCAATTTAAAATTAGATGTACTTCAAAGTAAAAATGCAGTGGAACAAAC
The DNA here is from genome assembly GCA_032359235.1 of Enteromius mattozi. NCBI lineage: Eukaryota > Metazoa > Chordata > Actinopteri > Cypriniformes > Cyprinidae > Enteromius > Enteromius mattozi. The sequence continues at coordinate 4,114,497 of JAUMHE010000099.1, read as the reverse complement.
ATTCTTAATAAGTTATTATTATTATTTAAAAGTAATATTTTACTGTTATTATTTTCTTTACAGCTGCATTATTTACAGTTACAATTGTAGCAATTTATATATTTTCTATTATTATGATTATCTATAATTAAATTCAATGGAATAATACTATTTTTTAAATATTATATATATATATTATAGAATTATAAAATTATAGATATAATTATAAAAAAAATGTTTTTTTTTTTCTTGTAATACAATTATTTTAATACAATTGGATAAATGGATTTTTGAGTTAAAATGCCATAGAACAAATAAAATAAACTCTTTATCTTTGCAAAATCTGTCCCAATCTTTATTCTGGAATTACTTCAGACAGTTTATCTACAAATGAAAGAAATCTTTGTATTTAAAAAGGGGGAGAAAAAAGTAAATAATCAAATGTTCAAAGTTAATATTGATTTTAGCAAACACGTGTAAGTGGTTTAAAAGCATTGCCTGTGCTCTATGATCTAAACCCAGTGACATTCACATAGTTTATTATAAAGACATGCCAAAACAAACAAATGAACAAACAAAGTGTTCAAATCATTATTGATCAAGTATTTTGCTAAACGTTGATGGGTCGTTGTGTCAACTCAACCAGAGGCCCTCAGCTCAAATTTACGATTTTGCTAATATTTCTTCGGAAGAAATGTAAACATGTATAGCGATGATAACCAAAATATGAAATGTCATGGATGAATATTTCTTAATTAATCCACTGCTTTGTAGATGGGGCAAAATGGCAATTTCACCATTTCAGAGATTCAGAGCCAGATTACAAGGGGATAAAAAAGATGGCAGCATCACAACAAATATTATTTTCACAGATTAGTAAGTCTTGTAGTAAAATATATTGGCTTTACCAATCTTTGTTGCCTTATGTGCCGATGGTGACCATTCAAAAATGGGGAAACAGCATTTTTCAAGTTCTTTCTCCAAAATTTGCAGGCCTGTAAAACATATCTTAATGCGTTTAGATATTGGGTCCTAACAAACTTGCATTTTTGCAAAAATGTGACGGGGTTAATCTCAACACTGATTACTGTCACTCAAATTAAGAAGATACAAATTGAATTTTAAAGCACAGCCACCACAAAATCAGACTTTTTTTCTTTTACTTTGAGATCCTTCTGATGTTAAAATACAGATTTAAAACTACTGTTACTGTTTTTGAAATCAAATCTTTCTATGACACTGGCATATAACAATGTCTTGGAGAATAAACAGTTAATCTTAAAAAATAATAAAAAAAAGCATATACATAAAAATGGATTTTATCACCCTGATATAGATCCACACCTTTTTAGATTCCCAAATCTGGATTAGCCTACTAGTGCTTTACGGAGACATGGTGATGGGAGAAAGTTTTGCATTGCAAAATAACTATTTTGGAAATGTGTTTAAATAGTTCACCAAATAAAAAAGCTATTTTTTTTATTGTACTATTTATGTGCACAATCATGAGATCTGGTAGCCATTTCTGATGTGCCAGTGCCAATGTGTTTTATAAAAGTATTTTACAAAAATAACAACAAAACAAAACAAAACTCCCCCAAAAAAGTCCCCCTGAAATCAAAATTAATGTTTTTTTGGGTGTTAGTATCAATATGTTAGTCTTTAGGTTATCTATAAGGCAGTATGCTCCAAAACAGTGACGAAATTCGCATTTAGAAGATATAAGCATTCAAAACGTGCAGTTCCGTCACTTCCGACAAAACGGATCAAAGAGTTTTCTGACGTCACCTCATACTACAGCTTCTCATCAAATCTTCTGACCAATCAAATGCCCCCTAGACTCTGAAGCTGAGGCTGAGATGGTCATTTGTTCACAGTGTTAGTATTCTCTGTACTGTGAATGGCACTTAATGCACAATGCAATGTTAAATATAATTTTATTGTTTGATGTTGACAGCTATTTGGCGATATAAATGTTATATATTAGGCTACATTTTTGTTCCTGACATCCACCCTTTTTCTGGGATCAGAATTTTTTTCTTTTCGGATCAGAAGTATTCCAGTCTTACCGAGTTAATCCAGGTCAATACCAAGATTGGATTTGGTGATCTAATCTGAATTCAGATTTTATTTAATGGCCAAAATCCGATCAGATTATTTTTGATCAACTGGCCCCTGGATCACTGGCATCTCATATGGGGAAGTCAATGCATTTTGGTTTAAGAATCAATTAAATCTGCGTATGCGTGTGAAAATATTCTGAAGTAACCCCATCCCTCGTTTCATAAGTACACTTTCCCCCTGTAACAGATTATAGTTAGGATACATTTATTTCGCACCTGAATTATGTAATTTCGTTACATGTAACTAGTTACTCCCCAACACTGATGAATGATGACAGAACAGAGCAGAATTGCCTCTCCGCTACACCTTCACCTGAAAAACAAAGTTGTGAGGCGAGTCATTGACATTTGCCTTCAGATCAAACTCACTAAAGGGGTCGCAGGGGCCGAGTTAACTCATCCAAACATTCCTTTACGAGCATTAGCTATGATCTGTCAACACGAGCTGATCAAACAAGTGTTGAGCACACAAGCTGTGATCTGATGTGATGTGATCTGGGGCAGCTCTGCTCTACAGTACTATGTGGCCCACACTCAAGGTGCAAAGTTACAACAACAAGATGTGTGGACTGATGGTAAAAGTGTCATCAAGGGCCATAAAAAATACACTCTTGTACAAATACACTAGGTAAACGAGCTGTTAAGATAAACTGATGTAATTGAGAGGAAGTTCCAGCAGATGGCAGCAAAGCTTGTGCTATTACAGCAGTTAATTGTGTCTCTTATCCAGTAATTTTTCAGTTCACACACTGTATGTGTGTATAATTTATAATATATTATCATATTTTGCTACATATAATCACTTAATAGTTGTATAGTTTCCACTGGACTGAACCCAAGTCTCTGTATACTGAAGTGCTGATAAGACTGAATAGACTGTCATAAACATGTATTCTGTTTTTTGCTATGACTGACTTTTATTTTATGTGTATTTTCACTATTAGGTCACTAGTAAACCTGGAATATTGACTCAAGTTGGAGCTCTAACATGTATATAGTCATGCTACAGAAAAAAAAAGTTTTTTACTCCTATTTGAAAAATTATATTTGACTACACAATAAAAGAGAAACAAGTAGGAAATAGTGTTTTGCAATAAGAATATTAATCCCCTTTTTCTTAGATTAAGATTTTTTTTTTATTGCAATATGATGAAAGTTAAGCACATTATACCCTAAATGCACATTACTTTATCTATCTATCCATCTATGAATTATTAAAAAATATGAACTAATATTATAATAAAATCTGTGTGTATACTTTAAAAACTTTTAAAATGAAATATTTATATATTTATACATAAAATTAATATATAATAAAAAATAAGAATTTACTTAATATAACATTTTAATTTGCCTTATATAAAATTGGAGATTAAATGTGCTTAATTGTTACAGAAATGGCATTTAAGGATTTTTCAGTATTCAAAAAGGCTTGGTTTTGTTTATGCAAAATACAGTTTTTAATGCAAATGTTTATGCAAAGTGAAATTTGAGCTGAATATTTCTTTGTGAGATTCCTGCCCTTAAAAATAAGTATGCATAACTGTTTATTCCACTTAACACAAGGCTAAAGCTGCTTTATGAAGGAGGCATGAGAGTGAAATTAATTTATCTTTATTCTATTATAATAAGCCCAGAAATAATCAACAATAAAACCTTATATACAAATCATAGCGAACAGAAGCGGTTGTGAAGAGCACATGCAGGTCAGAGCGGCACATACAGTACAGTATACAGTATATCAACTTCAGCAAAGTAACAAATATACATCAATAACAAAGCACACCATGTCAGAAACTCACAGGACACTGACATTCATAAGTTAATCATGTCATTTCTTTTAGTACCAGTAGCAGTATCACTTGTTACAATACTCTGGCTAATTTTAATAGTTAATTCACTTTTAAATCATTTCAAGGGTTTCCATTAAAAGAAGCGGATTTGCTGTACTTTGTGCTCAAAAAGTGAGGGGTTAGTTTTAGTACAATATCTTCATTTTAATGCATTTTAATTCAGTTAACATTTATTTAATTATGCTTTTTACGTATGGTGCAATATTCAATCTTATTGCAAGAAAAATATCAGTTCTGATAGCATAAAATTATATCAAATCTTGTATTTTCTTCCTTTCACTTATGAATTTGGTGTTTTTTCATGGAAATGCATATGAAATGTAGATTTTTTTTAAATGCTAAAATCTATTTTTACACCCCTTTCATCCTTAAAATGAGTTGTTTCAGAAAGACTATGTTCAGAAAACAATACTAAGAAACATTACAGCATACTGCACACCTTACACTGTATACTGTGCTTAATATAAAAAATAGTACACATTATGCATTATGATAAACATTTCAAACAGTAGTTTGCTGCATCACATGACTTCTAGTGTCATCTCAGAAATAAAAAATAGTTATTCTGAATCCAGTTTCGGTGTGAATTTTTTTTTCATATTTTGGCAGTCCATAGATGATCTGTAAAAAGTCAAGTGCATTGCATTCTGGGATACCCATGCGTTGTGACCCACTGTCATCTGGGTTTCTGCACAAACAGAAAATACTCGCACTGTGCACAGAATATATACTGCAGAGACAGTATGAGTAGTGTGATAGTATGTCTTTCCGAACACAGGCTTTCTGAATCAGTCGGTCAAGGGTCTTTGTTTTCAGTGCAGTGCTGCTGTGAAGAAAAGCGAGTGAATGAAAGAGTTTGAGCCTCTCAGGTGGAGCGCGAGAAAGAGACAAAAGCGTTTTTCTTGGATTGATTTGAAGCAAACGTTTCCAGTAAGATTGCTGCTCCCTGCTGATTGGTCCTGCAGTTCTTGGCTGGGTCATGTGATTGCTGTGGACCGCACACGTCTGAGACGGCAGACGGACACATGCTGCCCTCTAGAGGTAATCCAGCTCAAGTGCGTGACTCAACGCCTCCAGATCGGCCCGGCACGTCACCCTCCAGAACGGCATGTTCTTCTGCAGGACATCACAACATCACAACTACATTAGCATTTACCTGTCATAGCTCATGAAACTGCAGATTGTCAGTCATGAAATTACAGAAAAAGTGTATGCATAAAAGTGTATGTATAAAAAGTGTTCTGAGAATAAAAATTTGGATAGATTAAAAAAAAAAAGAAAAAAAAAAGAAGTGGTTTAAATTGTAATTAAATTATAATTATATAAAAATAATTATAATAAATAGTATTTAATATAAATATGTATTTTTAAATATTTTAAAATATTTATTTATAAGAAGTTACATTAAATTCCAATATAAAATCTATTTAAATATTTCAATAATATAAATAATTATTATAAAAATATTATAAAAACATATAATGTAAATATCCATTTAAAAATATTGTAAAATATATTTTAAATATTTATTATTTATTTTAAAAACAATAACTCTAAATAAAAATAATCAAATATTGAATTATAACATTATTGTTTAATAACATAAACGCTATAATAAATATAATTCAATAAAAAAAATAGTAAATTTAAAATATTTATTATTTTAAAAACAATAACACTAAATAATATTCAAATCTACTGCATTAAAATATAGCATTATATTTTTTATAATATAAATAAATAATATTATGAATTGTTTAATAATATAGATGCTATGTAATAAAATACAACTAGGATTATGACAAATATAAATCAGTATAAATATATCACATTTGTTTATAACCATATTACAAAAATATCAATAACTGAATAACGCTTAATGTATATTAAAGAAAAGTGCAATATAATATTGTAAACTACAATACAAAATATATAATTAAAATAACAATTTTATATACCCAAACACATTTTTATTCATTTATTTGTGTAATGGTAGTTATTTTTTTGTTAATATATGTTTTTTTGTTGCCATAATAGAGTAATGCCATGTTTCTCCAGACAATACCAGCAATAATAAATATATATTTTTAATCCCATAATGCATGATTACAGTACTCATTCAGTGTATGTTTTGGCATTATTCCTTCACACCTTCTTTGCGACCGTCTCCTCCTCGACTCCATCCCCTACCACCACATACACAGCTCTCCGGCCGAACCTCTGGGTCACGCGCTCAAAGCAGCTTTCTTTACCTACAACACACACGTGACGTTAACAGCTCTGTTTCGAGATCAGGAAAACTGAAATGCAGCTTTTGAAGAGGCAGCAAACCTGTTTTGGTGGCGCTGTAGATGTTCTCGATGGGAAAGGCTCCTGCAAGCCCGTAGAGAAGCACTTTAGAGAGCGCTGGAATCAGCTGTGTGGTGGTGACCATCACATTCACACAGTTCGGTCTGTGAGAGGGACACATGGAAGTTAAGTCAATCGCTAACATGATTCTTAAAGGAACAAGAATCCAGTCTGGATTTATTTTAGCTGTTTCTCTGTGAAAACATACAGATTTAGAGCTTTGTTGGAGGGGAAGATTTTAGTGAAAAAAAGGCTTTATTTGCGTTAATTTCTTATAAAAGCTTATTTTAGGCTATGAAATAAAAAGAAAAGAAATAATTCTTTTGAGATACAAAACTCAAACTCAATATAATCTCAGAATTTTGAGATATAAAGTCATAACTGCAAAAATAAACGAATAATTACAACATATTATCTTATAACCCTGTAACTGCAAAATATTAACATATAATTACAAGATATAAATTCATAATTGCAAATTGCATAATTGCATAATCGTGAAATACAATCTTAAATGTGAAACATAGCTCATATTTGCTAAATATAATCTCATAACTGTGACAATTCACTCTCATAACAATTGTGAAATAACTCAACTGGAAAATATAATCTCATAATTGTTAAGTATGACTCAGTCACAAAATATGAACTCATCATTGCAAGATATAATCACATATTTGTGAAAAATAATTCATAATCGCAAACCATAACGCATAATTGCGAGATATAATCTTATAATTGTGAATTATTAACTCATAATTGCAAAATCCAAATTGTGAGATGTGAACTTGAAATCGCAATAAATATCATGAGGAAAAAATGATGATGTAAAGAAAAGGCAAAATTGTTGTGATAAAAAAAAAAGAAAGAAATTATTAGCATGCATATTACTAGAATATTATTAGCCATTTATTGGTAGTAATTGGGACATGTTAATGCCTTATTCTACATTCCTTATCAAATTCCTACCCAATACCTAAACTTAACTAATTAATAAGCAGCAAATTATGAATTTATTGAGGGAAAAGTCAGGGTTAACAGTGAATAAGTGTTCCCTATTCTAAAGTTTTACCAAAAAATCATATCAAATGTTTTATTATTCTGTGGAGAAAATAAACTTCTATAGTTTTGTGTGACTTCAGAGAACTTGAAATACAGTGCACTATTCATATGGACTACTTTTCATACGACGGCTCTTTGTTCATTTTAGATCTTGACAGGTTCTGGTCACTACATAGATTTCATTGAAAAGCAGCTCAGATGTTCTGCTAAAACTCACTTTTGTGTTAAATAAGTCATGAGACAGAAATATGTTGCCAAATCCAGTGCTATTAATCATCATGTGTCAGTGTCATCAATCTTTGATGCTGACAGGGCGCTTTGCTCGCCAAAACCCATTATGTCTGAGTGACACAAAACTGCTGTAAAGTAAGTCTATTGTTAAAGGAATATTCCAGATTCAGTATCTGTGGTTTCTGCTCTTGAACTCTTGTTTAAGCTGCTGTATTGAGCGTCTGTGTTGTGTTCACCTGGAGTTGATAAGAGCGAGAGCTTTGAGCGCCTGCGTCAGCCACAGATCCGTCAAAACCTCCATCTCCCGCCTCAGCTGAAGCCACTCTTCCCGCTTCGGACTGCCCAGCAAACCTGCACAACAACAGCAATGATGGACTGAAGATTCATGAGTGAAACTAAGGAATAAATGTTGCTTCTGAGAATCCAAAAATAACAGCAATATCACCAAACAGCCATGAGTTACAGTGATAAAGACATGGCCTCGAGTGACTTGCTGCTTTTATATCCACAACAATAAACTTCATTTATAATGATCATATAATTATTTGTTTTTCTAAATAATTTAATATTAAATATTTAAAAGGGATTTCTTGAACTACAGACACTTACGTTTGTTTTTTTATTTATTTATTTATTTAAATAATTTTGTTTTTCTAACAGGACATACAACAAATAATTTAGATTATTCTGAATATCTAACTACAGACACTTTCACATTCCCTTTTTTTAATTTCAAGAAAAATATATAAATAATGCATTTAAATTTTTTTTACCACTACCTAATAATTTGTTTTTACTTTATTTCAAATAACTGAAAATCCATAATTAATATGTTATTTTCTTCTACATTTTTACCCATTGCATATTTAATGTATTAGAATGTCACAAACTCCAGTTACATTGTGATATTTTTTTATTTTCTAAAATCTTACAGGGTAGCCAATAGCTGAAATGCTTAATTCATACAGTATTTATATTAATAAATATATTGCACAGCTAAATAAAAATACATTAACATTAATTATAATTAATTAATATATTAATTATAATCAATCAGTCAATCAGTTAATCTACAATAAAATGCTATTATATTACTTAATAGTTGCAATATTATTGTTCTTATTACTTCTTTGCTGCTTCAATTCAATTCAACTCAGGTTTATTTGTATAATGCTTTTCATGATACAAATCAAAGCAGCTTTACAGAAGATGTTAAGTTTCTACATTATATTTAGGAGTAAGTTATTAGTGGTGACTATGGCAGAAATGTACAGTAAGAATCATGCAGTTACGAAAGACAATAGTTTACAGACTAACTGTACAGTGTTTACAGTTGATGTGTTAATATAGAAGTTAACTGACATGGAGCTACAGCTGTGTGTACTTTAGATCTTTCACAACGGCTTCCAGCATGATTCAACCAATCAGATTTGAGAACGGGATCTATCTGTTGCGTACTAGTCCTTTCTGGTCCTAATTCTGCTTTTAGTAATAGCTGTGAAAGCAGGAGTGTGTCTCTTCTCACCTCCAACATTGTTCTTGTAGGTGTTGTAGATCTCTTTGACTCGGCGGTAGCGGAAGGCGAGTTTCCTCATCCAGTCCACCCCACCGTGAACACCTGAGCCCAAGCAGAGCGTGCCTCCACCTGCTGGGCTCTGGAAGCCATCCGTGCCAAAGTTATACGTGCTGCAAGTACAGACAAACACATACGAGGTCAGCTTAAGATCCGCTCCACACCTCCAAACACTGTTTCTCCTGACACGCTCCTAACAGTCTGATTAATGTCCATGGTAAAAAGTCTAGAAGCAGAGCGAGATTATGCCTACAAACTCTCATAAGAAACTATTATGTTTGATAACCAGTGTGTCGACATGCCGTTATGTTAAAGATACATAAAAATTTATTTTTTTTTATTTTTGAAAGTTCATATTCAGTAAGTTACTAAATAAATAGGAGGGGAAAATCTGTAATTTAAAAATCTAATGATAAAATAAATAAAAAAAAAAATAATGATAGATTTTAGTCTAAAATAATAAATAACATGTTTACATCATTTAATCTATTTAAAAATGTTTGTCTTGCTGCTTTTTCACAAATAAACTGAAAAATAAAATCAGTAAATTGAAATAAGATATTTTCAGTTAAATCAATTAGAAAATGTCAAAATATTTAATATTTAAAATATTTAAACAAATCCTGCTGATATAACATCAGTTCATAACTAAATAACTAATAAAGTGGGGAAAATTCTGTTTATCAGAAAAAAAAAATCAATAAAATAAACTAAAATAACAGTTATTTAATAAAACATGCTTTTAGGTTACTTTTTGGACTTTATTTGTACTTTTAAAGCTTAAAAAAAAGCTTTTTCATATGGCATCGGTTCATAGTAAATAATTATAATTAAACTGAAAAAGAAAAATCAATGAATAGATCATTTAAAATAAAACACTCACAAAAATATATTGACTGCTTTATAGTACATTTTCCGAGTATTTGTCTCTTTTTCGAACTTTAAAAAATATTCCTGTTGCTTTTTAATAAACGTTTTTAATAAAAAAGATCTAAAAAATTAAAATAAAGGATATGCACTAATTTATATAGACTGCTTTTATGGTACTTTTTTGGAGTATTAATATGGGTTTGGAATAAAAGGGTAAGTAAATAATGACAGAAATGTAATTTTCATAAGACTTTTCTGTAGACGTGCTCTTAAACGTGTGATTAATGTCCGTCATAAAACGTCTGAGAGCAGAGCGAGGGCTTGCTTCAAAACTATGATAAAAACCAATAATGTTTAATACTGAATATGTCAACAGCATGTAGCACAGGATCCCTTTACGGCACGTAATATCTGTTTTATTGGAAATGCTCATATTGTTGCTCGCTGTGCTAGATGAAGGAAAGTCATACTCTACCTCAAGTCCTGCCCATTGTCATCCGAGGCCACATCATCGATGTGAACTTGGTCGCATTCCTGGGAAATGAAAGGAAAGCAGATATGCATGAGGCGGATATGTGTTACAGCCGTGTAAAGTGATGTACTGTGTACAGACAGGTTCACCCGCCGCCGAGCCTCGGGGAATGATGGTGAGAGCGAGAGTCAAATATTAAAAAAGACCAACAACAAAAAAGCCCAACCAGGCCACGCCGACCCAAGACATCCAGGCGCCTTTAACGCCCGAGGCTAAAATATCAGAAAGATGGCAGACAGAGCAGCATCTAAACCCGATATTGGTCGTTAATTAACACTTTTGTCTTGGCTGGTTTATGCGTACGGCTGCCAGTAAACATTAATAAGACACATAAGAACATCTGCTCTTTACTCTTTACTCCAGATCTTTATCTAGCGTGCTTCTCCTTGCTGTTTTAGCAACACATGCAAATGTGATAAAAGTTTGGATTCGAATTCACAAAAACAATCGCTCAGCCTTCAGCGCTGACAAAACACATTCATGCGCTAACTATTGTTTTTCATATTTTCACAGATATGACTCAACACGTCATGTTTATCTTGATAATATCATGTTGCCGACCTCCCACTGACTTCTATTGTTCTTAAATTACTGTAATTATAACTCGCTTTTCTCATTTTTCTTTTTCTCTCCTTTTTTATTAGAACAGGACGTTTCTTCTCCAGGATATTTATTGAATAAAGTTTGTAAATCAATAAACAATTTAAAAGTGGCTTAGATTTTAAAGCACGAACCATAGTCTTTTTGACACAATCCACCCGAGTTCGGACCCACCTTTTACCGAATGTTTTCCCTCCCTTTCTAAATCTCAGTAAGGCATTATTTTCAATAAAAACGAAGGAAATAATCAAAAAGTTGATTGATAATACTAAGTACTGGGTAGGGTTAGGGTAGGTGAAGGAGAGGCTTTATCATACCGATAAGGTGGCATCCATTTCATAATTTGAATTAACATTATAAATTACTCTCAATACGTTATTATTGCATACCGTTTTAAAATGTACTACAATGCTAAGGTGCAGATAATTGCCACTATTTACAATTAGTATAAATAGCAGAAAATCCTGCAATTTTAACACAGTGTAAACAAAATCCTCTGTTAACCGCACTTAGTGTAAATAGCATCTATTTCTAAGAAAATAGACTATTTTAATCATGTAAATAGTCTTTATTGCCATTTACACTTACTGCAAATAGCCATTACCTTAATTTAATTTCTCATAAAAAATTATGTTTCTAGTAAAAATCAATGAAAGATTTAGTAAATATATATATAACATTTTATTATAACTATTCTGCTACTCAGATAACAGCTCTACCAAAACATTGTTTCATTTTTCTCAGAATTGTTCTATTAAACATAAATGATAAAAAAATACCAATAATATAATAAAATCATTTCAGTGCTTTTAATGTTGTATTTTCCTTTTTCTGTTGTTTCTTTGATACTTGACAGACGTGGTCACTATTGAACAATTCTGCTACTCTCTACCAAACATTAATCAGGTGTATTTGTAAGCTGTTGACCCCTGTGCAGTTATTTTGCCCGCGGCAGCTTTCTGTTCTCAACACATCTGAATAGACTGAACTCTCAGTGTTTGAATGCTGAATGATGGCTTGGACTATTTGAGGGCAATTGCAGGGAAAACAGAACAAGAGGGAACGGGGCCGTCATTAAAACCTGCTCAAGGAATAATGTTGCGTGTGCCCTCCACCCCCCCGAGCTGTTGTTCCTCCCCAGGACAAATTTTCTTTTCAGTGGCAGCCACACACCCCTAATTAAGACCTCAGATGCTGTCAGGGTTTCTGCTGCACCTCCTCGAAAGCTTTTAGAGAATCTAATCTCTCCTTTCTTCATGGAGAGGGCAAACCGAGGTCTTTCACACACTGACTCTGCAGTACTGTCAGGTCATGGACTGTTGAACAAATACACATAAACAGCCCAAAATGCACTTTTTAAATAAATAATAAATATTTCTTAGCAGTCATGAACGTGTTAAACTGTGCTAAGTTTTGTTTTTCAGGATTCTTTGATGAATAGAAAATTCAAAAGGACAGCATTTTTTTTGTAATGGAAACCTTTTACGGCATTATAAATATCCTCAGTGCCACTTCTGATAAAATGAATGCACCCTTGCTGAATAAAACTACATAATAGTCAAAAAAAAAATAGTTTGAAAACCTTTAAACAGTAATATACATATTTTTAAGTAGTTTTTATGAAGTAGCTGTTACTGTGCATAATTGTGACAAACAGTACAGCCGCAGTTTCTGCAGCTGTCACAAAAACATGAGGACACATCATGATATCTTCCTCATATTTTGGTCTAAATGTGGTTTTATGTGAGGAATTTTACAGAAAATGTGGCACCATGGACTGCAGCAGAGCCTCTGCTGTCTTACTGGCTGCTGAAAGCGGCATTAAATTAGTAAACACAGTAAACAAATACAGACCTTTCTTATTCCGACCAATAAGAGGAGTTTGTTATGTGGCTCTCTAGAATACTTGATTCTGATTGGCCGCTTGCAACATTCTGCAGTAAATGTTTTATTTATGAATTGACCCTAAATATTTGCATGTATATTATTGTGAATAATTTTTGTGTTTCATATTTTCTGCCAAGGAATTTTTTAAAAAGTAAATACGAGTTTATATCTCACAACTGACTGTTTGTGTCTGAATTGTGACAAGCCATGCCACTTTTACGCTACACATCATGTGCTCACGCAATAAAAAATACAGCGCAAAGCAAAGAGGACACGGACGACACGCAGACAGATAAGAAAGAGCAGGTTACTTCTGGTATGAAACAAGCTCTCAGCTTTCAAGTCTTGTAATTTTTTAAAAGAAATTCATTACATTCTGTTTTGTGGCTCTTTAATGTGTTGTGACTGATCGCTGTATTGAAGCAGCACACGTACACAATACTTTTTCACGTTTAAGTCCACTGAAGTGAACTTTTTAGTACAATTTTCACTTTTTTTCCTAAAAATTGTGAGTTTATATCCCAATTGTGAGTTATTGCAAATTGCAATTCTGAGAAAAGGTTTATCTTGCAATTTTTACTCTTTTTTTTTTTCCCCCTCAGGTTTCTTAGTTCTATTCTGTTTTTTTAATGCCACTGAAAAGAAGTGCATTGCAAGTTTTTATCTTACAATTAAGATTTTAGCTGCAATTCTGTATTTTTTCTAAAAATTATGAGAAAACAATCCAAGTCCAATTCCCAAAAAATAATGTTTGAAATCAAATAAAAAAAAAGCAGTTGATTTTAGTTGCAATTCTGTATTTTTTCTGAAAATTCTGAGAAAATACATCATAATTGTAAAATATTTACTTTTTCAAATTTTTTTTAATACAAAGTTTCCATACATATCACTCTGCTCTCTTTCTTTTTACAATAGAAATAGAAATGTGTATTTTTATAATTAATACCATTTTTTTTGTGATTGTTTGTATTTACATTTAATGCTGAAGTCCAAAAAAGAGTGTTTAGCATTAATTAAAAAAAATCTGTTAATTTTATTTGCAATTCTGCATTTTTTTCTGAAAATTATGAGAAAATAAGTCAGAACTGTAAAATAATTACCTTTTTATTTATTTATTTATTTTTTAATACAAAGCTTCCATACATATTCCATACACTCAGCTCTTTTACAAGTAATTTATCTGTATTTTTTATAATTAACACATTTTTTGTGATTGTTCATACGTCTAATGCTGAAGTCCAAAAAAGAGTGTTTGGTATTAAATAAAGAAAAAGTGTTTGTTGATTGTGATGTTTTCTCACCTCCAAGTCGTTGAAAAACAGACGTGAATCTGCCAAGTTGAAGATCATCTCCTCCATCCACAAGCCCAGAGACACAGCCTTGCCAGAGTCCTGGATCAAAACACAGAAAGCACGTCAAATTAGTTTTCATACCTGGTTTAAAGTGACAGGTGATGACTGCATTATCTCAGAGCGGGAGCGTGTGGCTCAACAAGAATGCTGATCAGTCGGCGTAGTCACTGTGCTTTCAATCAGAAGCGTGTCAAACTACTTCTCTCTCTCTTGTTTTCTCTTCATGTTGTAGGTAAAGCTAACATAAGCTAAGGCATTGTGTGCTCCCGTTCCATGCCAGCTACGTAACTAGCTGCTAACTCCTCCGTTTGGCAGCGGATCAAGCTGTAGGTGTCAGCCAGAGGTTAGTGTCAGATTAACCACCGAACGGCTCTTCCTCTACACATAATCATTGTCAGTACAGGAGCTGCGAGTTTGTCCTGCTTTAATTAAGATAATAACCTGCAATCTGCCATCATGAATGGACGACTTTATTACAGGTGGCAGTCAAACACAGAATAATAGATGTACCACTTTAGAATTAGGACTGAACCTTTGAAAATGGGTTTTAGGAATGAAAATTTGTAAATACATTATTTAAATTACAATGCCTGAAAGAGCTAGAGTTTACATATTTATTTCTAAATTAAAAAACAACAACAACAATAAAATATATTTATATTAATATTTGAGCTGTGCGTAACAATGGGAAAATATTTTACATTTAAATTCTATTTTATAAAAATTTTCTATTATTCATGCATCATATATACATGTATAATTTTATTCATTATTTTGTTTATTTAAAAAATACAAATTATATATATATATATATATATATAGTCCTAACTTTTTCACGTAACTGTATGTATGTATGTATATATATATGTGTGTGTGTGTGTGTGTGTATATTCTAATTAATAGATAATAATAAACTAAGTGTTATTTTTATTTCTAACATTAAGATTTTCTGTTATAGTGAGCACATACTGAGCAAGGATAAATCACATCCCTATGGGAAAGAGCCTCTAATAAGCTCTGAAATTCACCTCAGCTTAAAAAACACATTAGCAAACAGGCGTCTTTCAACACCCTGAGGGATTTTCTTTATTCAGTACTGTAGGTCGAGTCTTGCTTTTGGCCAATCAGCTCAAACAGGCTGTTTACAGTGATGAGCTTATGGCTTTGACATAAAGTATGTATAAAAAAAGTGTGTTAAATATCATGTTACTTAAAGATGCGAAATCCGAGCCAACGCAATTGGCTCTTTGTCTGACCGTAAGCGGCTTTGTCATGACACACATCAAACTTGTTCCTATTTAACTCCAGCCCAATTTCAGTTTCATATGGATGTTTTCTTTGATTCGCTATCTCCAGCGGATTCCTGCCGCAGTAATAAGCTACTCTGGAGTCTTTTTCCTGGATCTGAAATTAGACACATTAGTCACGGCAACATTTCTGCAGTCCTCAAAAAGAAAAGTCCAAAGATCCGCGCGCTCGAGACGGCCAGCCGTTTCTCAGAGTCTCTTATGTGTCACGTCAAATCCGCAAGGGATCGTGGGAATTCAAAATAGATTGTGGGCCAAGAAAAAGAAACATGACCATTGTTTCCTCATCAGCTGCCTGGAGATTGCATAGAAGTTCATGAGCCGTCAATCTAACCAGAGCGGCCAAATAACAAGTCTGGAGCTGAAGGAGCGTCATTATATCTTTCACTGTTCATTTAGTTCTTCCGCATTTACTGTCTGCTGATGACGAGACTCTGAAACAGCTGTGGAACATATTCAACTATTATGAAAAAGATATCATGGGGGACTATTGTTGCTGCTAACTTTTCAGGCTTTAAATGGATTACATTTAAACAAATGTGATTTGTACGCATTTCAGTTTTGCTGAAATTTGTTCTGCTGTATATATGATATATAAACCACCATTTAAAAGTTAAGTGATGTAATATTAATATTTTTATTCAGCAAGGTTGCATTAAACTGATAAAAAAAAAAATAATAATAAATAAATAAATGCTGTTCTTTCAAATTGTCTAATATTCAGAAATCCTGAAAAATAAAATGCATTATGGTTTTCACAAAGACATGAAGTACCACAACTGTTTTCAGCAAATTGAGGAGCAAATTAGTATATTAGAATGATTTTTGAAGGATCATGTGACACTGAAGACTGGAGAAATGATGCTGAAAATTTAGCTTTGCATCACATTTGCTATACATTTTTAAATACATGAATATATAAATGAACCCCTTTATATTCTAATAATATTTCACTGTTATTACTGTATTTGTGATCAAATAAATGCAATCTTGGTAAGCATAAGGGACTTTAAAAACATTAAAAAGCTCACCAACCCCAAACTTTTGAATGGTACTGTACATAAGGGCAAATACAGATTCCTTAGTAATATATAATATTATTTAAAAAGTATTTATTTATTATTTATTTTTTACATTTTTATTGTACTTATTTTATAGCTACTTACTTTTTTTTAATTAATTGGTTTATTGTTACTGTTAAATAGAATACACATATCACACTTAAGATTTAATACAAATACAAAATTGGCAAAAAAGTAAATAAAGGAGAGTTTTGTCGTCCAAAACTAAAGCAGTGTAAAGTTGAGCAGTGAGTGGCAGAACTGGTTTGTACCTTGCCGAAGCGTGTGGAAAATGTCCCCGTCAGGAGCGAGTGGAAAATGATGATGGTCTCATCCAGGTCCCAAATAAACACTCTCTACGAACACACACACACACACACATTATGAGTATGAGCACAAATATAATCTGCTTACTCGTCAAGAAAGATATTTACTCCAAAACACTGCATATTATCTCAGTGCTGTGTTTATGATAATAATTGCTGATAATCTTAGTCGGTTTTCACAGCTCATGGGCAGACTCTGTATCCATTGTTCATAAAAAAAAATACAGTTTGATTTGTCTGGTGAGCAAATACACATATCGGTGTTTTAAATGATTTTACAAATGTTTACAAATGATCCATTTTACTTTAGTCTTAGACTTATGTATTTTACTGTGCTTTTTATCTTTTTTTGATTCAGTCCTCATTTGTTTATTGCATGAAAAAGATTATCCTGGATATTCTGCTAAAGCTAAAATGAAATTCATACAGGTTTGGAGCAACGTAAGGGGTGAGTAAATGATGACAAAACGTATATTTTGGGTGAACTATCTGTTTAAACTCATTTTCTTTTCCTGATGAATGTGTTGAATGAGGTTGTTGCCAGACATCGTTGCACAACTCTGGGTTGAATGTGAGAGTAATCCCTGCGGTGCGGAGCACAGGAATGTTAATGAAAGGCGTTGTGTAAGGGACACCGTGAAGGCCAGCGTCTGTACCTCAATGTCAGAGTCCAGAGGGGGGACGGGGTCATTGGCCCTCTTCCTGCCTCTCAGCTTCCCATCTGAGCTGCGTCTTGCTGGAGCGCCTTCCTGCTCCTTTCCTGGAGTCGGAGGACTCGTGGGAGTGTGGTACTCTGCTGTTACACACACACACGCATGTGATGACATGTCATATACATACAGACACACAAACAAATATCTCAATACCGCAGCAAATAAAAGATTCAGGTCAGCACTATTGCATTAAATACTTTACTACAGCATAAATATACTGTACAAAAAGTGCAATTTTTAAAACAAGCAATATTTGGTTACTTAAATATATTTAAAGAGCTTTTTGTGTTACTTTTCATACTTTTTTTTTATTTCAGACAGTTTTTCATACTATTTTTCCTACATACTAAGCATTTTATCCTGTTTTTCATAGTATGTTTTTAAATATTCCCTATATATTAAGCTTTCCCAGTTGGCAGGTTTTTTATATTTAATATAGCTTTTCATACAATTTGTCGTTGTATGTATGTATGTATGTACTCCCTATATTCAGCTAAATATGAAATCTAGATATTAAAGCAACTTGAAAATGTTTTTAAGTATATTTTAGCAGGTTGGCACTATATATTTTTTCCCCTATATTTATTTATTTTTCATACTATTTCTCATAAGTATCCCCTACTGAACTTTGCTTTATACTCATATGACATATAGAGAGACATATAGTCAGATTTGAAAGCAATTTTTCATAGTATTTTCATAAATATTCCCTATATATATTTTACTTTTTTACTCCGATTACATGTACCGAAAAAACTAGTCAAACATCTGTATATTTCAGCTTGAAAAAGGTTAAAGTTTTTTTGTTTTTTTAAGTGTTAATTTTGTAAGTTTACAATATTTTTATACAAATGTTTCATATGCATTTTTTTTTACTTTTTCATATATCATTTTCTAACAAATTTTTCATAATATTTTAAGCATTAAAACTAGCAAGACAAATATTCTGAAAAATATAAGTATTCTACATCCAATGTGAAAATAACACTAATAGAGCTCACCTGTGTGTGATTCCGGGCTGTGATTGGTCGATACAGCGGGATGATCTGTGTGCTGATAGGGTATCGCCGTGCTGATGGCTGAGGGCGTGATGTTGCTGGTTGTGATGTATGGGCTGTTGTAGTGCGTGTTGTAGTACGGCGAATATTGACTTTGGCTGTAGCTAGAATATGTTGAGAAGTCCTGATGGAGACAATGACATGAATCATCTCAGACTACATACTATTAATTAATTCATTCATTGATGGTTGGCTAATATACCAAGGTAGTTAGATAATACTATAATACACAAAATCTCATGGTTTTATAATTTTAGTAAATTTTCTTTTTTTGCAAAGGTACAACCAGTGTTGCCAAATCCTCAGTTTTCCCGCAGAAATGACCTACTTTAGCATGAATCAACCCAATAAAATGATATTTAGCCCCCGGAGCCAGGAGAACCCCTTGAAACATGATTGGGATAGTTTTGGGCTTGTTTGGGGGTTGTTTTGAATAGCAATTGGGTGCGTTTTGTTGTGAAAACCTGGCAACCCTGCATACAAGAGTATATCAGTCTCCAAGGGTGGTTGAAGACCATCACCGAAGGTGCTGTGTGATGCATTTTCCTAATTTGACCCACCTGTGCAGGACTGAACGGCGTTGAGCCTGTGATGCTGTTTGCACCCTGGAAAATTCCAGAAGAAATGCTGCCGCCTGGAAAAGAAGCACAAAGCTAGTTTAAGAGCATACATCGAGCCGACTGCGGTAAAGACACTCCAAAACGCACGATCCAACACAAACACGACGCAGGAAACACAACAGGCAGCGGCTGGTGAAATATAGACACGTTTAAAGTACCCAGAGAAAGTCTGCTTGATTTATGACTACAAAAACAGTTCAGGTGAGAAAGGGCAGTGTGGAGCCCAGAGCAAATCCGTCTCTGTTATCAGACTTTCAGAGTCTGAATGTCTTTCTCCAGGCCCGTCTAATTTCCTTTTTTCTGTCTCGTTCTCTTCATATTCCCGCTCGCTGGCTTTCTGAAACCTGCCCTAGATAAATGACTGTGTCAAAACAGCACCAAATCTCCAAGGAAGCGAGCAGAAAGTCTTCAAAGGGGGAGAGAGGGAAGTGGGCGAACGCCGGGGCCGTGTTTCTGATTTTCTCCACAGCGGTGAAACGCGAGGACCTTTGGCACCCGGAGAAGGGTTATTTATTTCATGCTACAGCAGGTCTCCTGTTGGAATTCGCCTATAAATCAAACGAGACCGGCGAGATGTAGCGCGAGACGTAGTAAGCGCGTTTTCCCAGACCCATTAGAAATCCATCCATTTCACGAGCAGACAATTTTACAGTAAATGATGTCTCGGGATGCTTATGAATTACTGTAAATCACTCTAATACACTATAGATTATATTATCTGCCATAGCACTAATAACTCATTGATTATGCTAATTAGACAGACAGGAAGTCTTGTGCTTTATGTGTCTGAATGTCTAAAATGTTCACGCATGCTACTTTCCAAAAGTTTGGGAGCAGAAAGACTTTGTTAATGGGTACACTTTATTTTGATAGTTCTAATAACTGTAAGTAACTTTGTAACTACATGTCAGCTAATTCTCATTAATTTGCAACCACATGTCTACTAACTCTCAGAGTAGAATACGTAGGTTTATGGTTAGTAGAATAAGTTGACATATACTTGTAAAGTTTCTGATAGTCAGTATGTAGTATGTTGTGAACACATCAAAATAAAGTGTTAAAATATATTAATCAGACAGTCTACTAATACTCTAATGACTGCTAGTTGACATGTATTTGCAAAGTTACTTAGTCTTAGTAGAATGTCTAAAGTGGACTATCAAAATACAGTGTTACTATGTTTTTGAAAGAAGGCTCTTCTGCTCACCAAAGCAAAAATTTTATATATTTTGTGATTTTAGTATATTATAGTTTACTAATGTTTTATATTTTTTTTATTTTATTTTCATTTTTCATCATTTTGATTCAGTTTCAATTTGGCTTTCATTTTATTTATTAGTTATTTATTTATTTTAACACTTAAACTTATTTCAGTTTCAAAGACAAAGACTCATTTCTAAATTTTGTTTAGTTTAAGTTTTTCATCTAAAATTTATATTTTATTTAAATTAACAAAAATGTTTTTAATCATTTTCATGATTGATAATAACCCTGCCTCACACAAAGCTATCATACGGCTTCAAAAGATTTTAAGATTTAGTTTTTTCATCATTAATGTGCTTGTTTTGTCCCCTCACAGCCTGTGGCCACTATTTGCTTTCACTTCATGGAAAAACCCGCTTTAATTTTCTTCAAAGCATCTACTTTTGTGTTCCATGGAAGAAACATCATCAAGCTTCAGTACGACATGCGGGTGAGTAAATGATGATGACTAGTAAATAATTCTGTCCCTTTAAACCTGAAAACGTGCCTGGTGCCACTTCACCTCTGACCTTGACCAAGAGCGGTCAATTTCACACTGTGGTGCCAAAATCAGGACTGCGGGCAGAAGAGGGGTGATCCCGTCTGAGACTCACTCCCATACTAACACACTCCTCCAGTGGCCGGCGTGTTGCGGAGAAAGGTTCTGACCTCCTGAGAGAGCAGAGAGAGACGCCTGACGCCAGGAGCCAGACCGCGGATAATGGGGAACAGGTGTGTGTGTGTGTGTGTGTGTTGGTGGGGGGGTCGATTGTATGTGTATTCGTGGGGATTTGTTAAAAATAAATGTGTATTTGTTTTTAATACTGTAGTTATATTTGTAAAAATAAATACATAAATCTAGTTACATTCCTAAAAATAAAGGTGCTTAAAAGGTTCCTTACAGCGATGCCACAGAACCATTTTTGGTTCCACAAAGAACCATCTCTTTCTTATTTATTTATTATCTGAAGAGCCTTCTTTCACCACAGAGAACAGTTTATAAAACAAAAACATTAAGGTTCTTCTATGGCATCATGGAGCAAATTTATCTTTAACAGTGTAATGATATGTATTACATGACTGTAGGCTTGTGCCGGTATTCGGTAATGCGATAAATCGCGGTAATGAATATGCACGATATTGTTATCGCGGGCACTTCA
>JAUMHE010000099.1:4057876-4080704 GCA_032359235.1 Enteromius mattozi | reverse complement strand
CTAAATAATAAGATTTATTAATGTAAATTTAAATAATTTATTAATCATTTACTTAGACTTTCTAAATGATCTTATTACACACTGACAACTCCTAAATAACTGGTTTGTAAATAATGTAATTAAAATTTTTTTTAAAAAATGCTAAACTGATCATTAATAAAGTATGAAAATACAATTATTAAACATGATATATATGCATTTATAGATGCACTTGTAAACTGTTTACTCATGCATAATAATGTTGGAACAATGGTTTATAAAGGATGAATTGAGTATTTACTAATGCTTAACTAATCATGCATAGTGTGTAGTTATTATGAAGTGTTACCAAATATTGTTTTATTTTATAATATAATATAATATATATACATCTTTTCTTTCTTTTTTTGGTGAAATACAGCATGTGCATGTTTCTGTGAGATTCACCTGTTTCTAAATCACTGTCAGTCCAGTCAGGTAATATGTAAATGTCCGAGCACATTTCCGCAGCTTTACCTATTCCCCTGTGATATCCTTGGTGAATTTGTCTTAAATGTGCTTGACAGGAACATTAACCTCAGTGTCAAGGCTCAGATTCACTACATGCAGTGAAAATATGCCTGAGACGAAAAAAATCACCCCATTTAAATAATAAATGTGAGTCCTCACTCGACCTTTCTCCTCGGGTTGTGGGAAGTGATGTATGGTGCCCCGGCGGGGACACACCGTACGGCTGGATAAGCCTGAACTGAGGCAGTCGAAGGAAGCTGATGAAAAGCTAAGCTGAAAGAAGCAGGTCCTCTGACAAAAAGCCTCAAGTCTGAGTGAGATCGACTTTATCTCCTGCGAGTAGAAACATAGTCGTCCGAAAGGAACTGCTGTGGTCAGACACAAGATTAGGAAGAGAGAGAGAACTTAAAAAGACCAGGTTAAAACAGGTTGGATGATTTTTAGTATTTTCACCTGCTACATCACTCTATCTAGCCACAATCACAGTGTACTTGTAGAGAAAGTGCGTGTATTTAAATTACTTTAGTTGGCGCAGTCATCTCCCATCATGCATCTGGAAAACAAAGGCTTTAAAGTCAATGATAAAAACCCATTTGCAACCCTGTTTACTTCTACAAGCTTACATGATTTCAAATGAAACATGATATTTAACAATAAAATACAGATGAGAATTAATTAATTGATTAATCATAATAAAAATACAAATATAACAAAATAACGAAATAAAGTTGAAATATTATTATTGTATTTTACTAATTGTGCAAATAATATAACAATAATATTAATTCCACATTAAAATATAATAAAAAAAAAAAAAATCATGCATAATAAAATAATTTTATTAAAATAGTTGATGTGTTGTTTTCCTAAGATTAAACTCTAACTCAACACCATTTTAGAAATATATTTAATGGCAATAAAATTAAATTAAATTAAATTTTTAAATTAAATTAAATAATTAAATTAAATTAAATTAAAATATAAAAAGTTAAAATGGGATTTACTTTGGGGGAAACAAAATTTCTTACTTTTGTATAAGTGAAATACAGTCCGTGCAAGTGTCTTTTTTCTAAATCAGATAATATGTAAACATCCAAACACACTTCCACAGCTTTAATTGTTCCCCTAAGTAATCTGTCTTATATTTATCTCATTTATGAATGCAAAATGGTGTTCAGCAATGGATGAGAATTAATTTCACCCATAAAGAGTTGATTGGACTGTGAAAATGTGCTGTTTTTATATCATAGTTCTTTAACTACTGCTTAACATTATCCAAAAGCAGCACGATCTTTACACAAGGTTATTTCATAATCACTGCCATGCTTTTTGACGAAAGATGAATCATTCTCAATAAAACTAGAAACATGCATTAAGAAAATATGATTTCACATTGACTTTAAAGTAAATAATGACTAATTTATGGGTACTGTATCATTTAATAACAGCGTTTTTGCTATTGATTCGCCGGCGCTGAAACCTCGTGTGTCTTTTTATGGTCTACCACCTCTTCTGTGAGTGTCTGCAGTGTTTTAATTAAACTCTGTTGGCGTTTGTCTGACACCGAGTTATAAAGGACCCGCCGTTCACTACAGTACGATTCCATATTGATAAATAAATAATGAAAGTGTCCGGCTGCATATTTCTCTCCGTCTCCCAGCTAACCTTTGAGCGACAGTGAGTTGTTTCTCTAATCACTCATTACACTGCTCAGTATTGAATTTCTGTTGCAACGCTCTTGCTGTGCATAGAGGCGGCCAATTAATCCAAACCCCCGACCCACAAAGACAATAGCAGACAGAGAGACACATGCTAATGCGATTAATGCCACCCGTGAGGGGTTTGGTGACAGTGTCCGGCTCTGAACATCCCACCCTCAAAACCTGGTCTCGCAGGTGCATGAGATGCTAAGCTGCTTTTTGTCAAAGGCTTCACACAAGTTAGAAAGTGTTTCATTAGGATCAAATTAGCTCTTTGTTAGGTGGAAGTGAAAACACCCCTGTGCAGTTGTCACGGAACGACTTTAATTGCAAGTTTTAACAATGCTGCTTTAACATTGCAGAGGCCGTGGATAGCGTACACTAATTTAAACTGTCTGAGGTTAATGACTCCATTAGTTTAAATGCAATGAGCTTTAATCATTTCCAGCTTGTCGGACCTCACCATTGCTCAGCTTTGGTGAAAACTCAATGCATTTGCTTAACACTAATAAGACTTTTCCAAACAACAGCTCCAATTATTATTATCATTATTATTATTATTATTTATTAATTAACATGCAATTAAAATAAATACATTATTAACAATGTAAAAATATATGTTAAAACTTCCAAATAAACAATAATAATAATATTAGATTAATATAAAATAAAAATAAGTAAATAATAAATAAATAATAATACAAAAATCAATAAAAATAAATAATAATAATAATAAATACAAATACAAATTAAAATTAAATTAAAATAAATAAACAATAATAATAATAAAAAAAAATACAAATATAACTTAAAAAGTATATGATTGTTAAGTTTAAAGTGGGTTTTATTCTTTATACTTTATACTAACAAGCAAAAGTTTTATTATTTGTTATGCTTGTCTTGTTCTTGATTTTATAAAAATGGTATATTTATTATTATTATTTTATTCATTAGTAATTAAATTCATTAGTAATAAAAACAATATAAAAAAATAATGTAATAATAATAAACGTAATAAGTATTAAGTTTATAGTGAGTTTTGTCAACCAACAAACTCAATGTAACTTTTTATAATAAAAATATAAATATAATAACAATTGAAAATGTCAAATTTATGTTTATCTTATAATAATAATAATAATAATTAATATAGTTAATAAAGCTTAAATGTCAAAGTTTGATCACAGCCAATTTCTGAATGCTTGCTGTATGCTTCGATAAAATAAATAAATAAATAAATTAATTAATTAATTAAACACATCTTCAAGAAATGGTTAAAAACACATATCTTCCATCTCCATTTGACCCTATAGTCTAAACTCTAGAATTCTCTATTCTATTTTTATCTATTTGTTTTCTTTTTTATTAAAAAAAACCAACATATTTTTATTCATTATAAAAATGACCTGCCAGAATTCTCTGTTCTTGTTCTGTTCTTTAGACTTGTTTTATATTTTTCTAACAGAGTAACTAAGACTTGTCACAACACTTATGCTTCATATTGTTGCTGTTTTGTTGATTTTGATTGCTTCTATTATCCTCATTTGTAAGTCACTTTAGATAAAAGCGTCTGCTAAATGACTAAACGTAAAACACTTCCCTAAAACAACACACACAAACATATTCAAAACATTTTATAAAGAAAATAAAATATACTATTCGACTTCTACAGAGTACTGCACAACAGGAATCACATAAAATGACACAAGCAGAATTTAGGCCACTTCTCGTAATGTTAAAAAGCTTTTGAGGCTATATTGGGAGAGATGCTGTCCTAAAACAACAATCATTAACATTCAAACATGCTAGCTAACTCTAGCTGACATTCATTACCAACCAAGGGCATGAATGGCCATAAATCTTTCCAGCCTTGACACCCAGCTCCGTAGCGCCATCTCTAACGTACCTACCGACATCTTATAATTAAAAGGTGGAGAAAAACATTCCATTAAAAGGATGTGCATGTAGCGCGTTGGCACTCCGACGCCGTAGATTTAAAAGGGTCAATTACAAGATGCACAGCACAGAGCGAGAAGCAGCAAACCATTAGCAGTCTGGCACCATCTGTTCTTCTAGCAGGACGTCTACATGCTTTGATGCTATAAAACCCTCGTGTGTTTTTTAAGGGTTGCAGTGCTGAGTTAGCGCTCTACTACACCATAAAACCACACGGCCGAGGAACTACACTAAAGTGAGAGATACTTTAATAGACTACAGGACAGAGGCCAAGACAAAGTAAGATTGAAGAATTGGAGAAGTGGAATACTAAACTTATATTAGATGGTTTTCTTTTACCACGATAAAATTTCTCATTTTAAATGATTTCATTTCTAAAAAGCTGATTAAGAAACATTGCTGCTGTCTCCTCATTTGTTGTTTTAAACTAACACAAGCCAGTTCCTTAAAGGAACAGTTCACCCAAAAATGAAAATTTCCTGCAAATAAACTCACCCACAGGCCATCCACGGTCAGAACAGATTTAAAGGAATAGTTTACCCAGAAGATTCTGTCATCATTCAGAACATGATGCTGTTTTGGGTCACCATTGACTTCCATAGTATTTTTATTCCTACTATGAAAGTCAATGGTGACCAAAACAGCCTGGTTGCAAACTTTTTTTTAAAATATCTTTTTTTGTGTTCGGCAGAACAAAGAAATTCATAGAGGTTTGGAACTACTCCAGGGTGAGTAAATGATGACATTTAAATGATGAAATTCCTTTAAGGAAATGCAGCATTGCATCACTTGCTTAGCAGTGATTGATCTGCAGTGAATGGGTGCCGTCAAAATGAGAGTCCAAACAACTGCTAAAAAAATCACAATAATCCACACAACACTTCAGTCAAACATCTTGAGAAGACAAAAGACAAAACAAATCCATGCTTAAGACATTTTTAATAGTGAACTATAGCTTTTAATCAAAATATTTTGACCATAATCCAACGTAACACTTGAAAAAGTCCATCTCCTGCTGCTTTGGACTGTTTTGGCTTGTAAACGCTTGTGCTTGATCTGTTCAGATTTCTCTTTCCTGATTCAGACCAGACAACTTTTTTATTTTACTGGAGGAAGTGTTATGGACTTGTATTTATGATTTTAAGTTAAAATGTCTTATGGATTTGTTTCTTACAAACACCTTTTGTCTTCTCAAGATGTTAACTGGAGTGGTGTGGATTATTGTGATGTTTGTATCAGCTGTTTGGACTTTCATTCTGACGGCACCCATTCACTGCAGAGCATCCTTTGTTGATGGATGGCAAACTAAGTTCTTGAGGCCATATGAGTACATTTTCGGCAAATATATATTTTTGGGTAAACTATTCCTGTAATGACATCATCCACCAGGAAGTGACATCTTTTAGGAGGAAAAACAACAGCACAAATGTACAGGAACTGATTCATTTTGTGATGTTTGTGGATTTGTGTCTCTCTAAAACACTAGTCAGTTTGATATTACAAAAAAAAAGATGAAAACAAACTTCAGGTTGAAGTCTTCATGAACATCCTGCTCATTTTCTGGCCCTTGCATGTAAAAAAAATGTAACATTATAATATAAGTGCTGAAGTTCAACCAGAGCACATATCTGCAATACGCTGTCATAGAAATACTTCAAAAGGTGCTGCGTAACAGGAATGACCCTGCTTGACTTCACTGTAACCAATGCAATAGCAGCCTGTATTCGTCTGATGGTCTGAGATCTACTCCTGGGACTTCTACTGAACCAACAAAACCCTGCCATCAGTCTTTCAGGTCAGTGCAGATGTTTACTGCTTCCAGGGGAGCAGCTGGACTTTAAAGGTCAAATCATTTGAGGCAGTTCAGAGTAATTATTACTAACAGCTTTCCTTGCATAGGTTTTCCCAGAATGCTGCTATTACTGATGTCAATTATGAAAACGATTACAGAATGAATTCCATTTTAAATGGACCTCTTTAAAATGCCTGAAGAAGGATGTGAATGACACACTGCTGTGTGCAGGAGAGTTTCTAGTCTTTAAACGGAAAACGCTGCATCTGATGTGTGGGTAACATCAAAAAGGTGCATTTAAACATATTAACGAAAACAATGTAAGCACAACACGAAAGGACCTGCATGGACAAAAAATCTGCAACAACAATAGGTTTATTGGGGGTTTGAGTTCGCAAAATAAATGACAAGGCCAAAATAATAAATAAATAACCTAAATAAAGGTGCTTAAAAGGTTCTTCACAGTGATGCCATAGAGATATTTTTGGTTCCACAAAGAAAGAACCATTCAGTTAAAGGTTCTTTGAAGAAGCATCTCTTTCTTACCTTTTTTTATAATCTGAAGAGCCTTCTTTCACCACAAATAACCTTTTGTGAAACCGAAAGGTTCTTTAGATGTTAAAGGCTCTTTATGAAACCATTTAGACAAAAAGTTCATTTTAGCGCCACTCTCTAAACATTTGACTTTGAAACGATGATACAGCATGATCATCTCACAGTGTGTTTGCTGGTACGATCCACATTTACTGACCAACCAATAAAAATGCGACATAGTGCTAAACCATACAACTGCTTACCTCAAGCTCTTATACGCACAGGATGGTAACAAAGATGCACTCATTAAAACAACAGCAACATTTAAGGCAGCTCTGACTGACATTTCACTTATACACAACCAAACAACTTGAAACTCTATTCACCGATCTACAGTCGCTGTAATGGTGTTGCAGTAGTTTTGTTTGCAACATTTGTTGCCACTCCATGTTTGCATAGAATCAGTTTTTATGTCGGGTTGTTGTATATAAATTGCATGATGCATCATAACAAAGACAAATTCAATCATCACATGCCCTTTGCCACTGCAGCCATCTATCAATTAAAAGTCAACATCTTTCACTGAAAACCAATGAGTCTGATACCACATATTGCTGGCGGTGGATTCATTCACCAGTAAACTCCAGACGATAAAAAGTATGAAGACTGCAACGCAATCCTGTACCACATTTTTGTAGAGTAATATGCATTGCCCTACATGATATTTTTAAGTGTGCAATGCCTCTGTTAGAGGCTTAATGCTTATTATATTTAATTTTATACACATTGAACATTTGAGCTGGTTTTATGTGCAATTGCTATGCTTTGTTCTACCTGTAATGCTTGTGAGCATCAAGCAAATTTACAAGATAATAATTTAAATTCGCATTATTTGATTTTTTTTTATTTTTTTTGTTTGCACTTGCATTGTACACTCAAAACAAAGCTAAAACTATAAAAGCCTGTTTTTTTTCCTAAGAATTCTTTATCTTAGATACAAACTCTTACAAGACATAAATTCAGAATTCTGAGATTCTGAGTTAACTCAAGAGTTTTTAAACTCTCGATTCAGATAAGAAAAGGGTGAATTGGCTTTTTTATTTTTTCTTCCATGGCACAATTCAAACATTTTCTTTCCTCATAATTGTGAGACAAAGTCTGAATAGTGAGATAAAAAGTTGCAGTGGCGGAAAAAAACTTAATTGCAACATGTAAACTTATAAATTGCAGGGAAAAAAGTCAGAAGTGTTTATCTCAGGTTTCTGACTTTTTTCTCATAATTGCAAAGTCCTAATTGTGGGATCAAAAAAAAGAAAGAAAAAAAAATTACCTTCATTCTATTCTCTGGCTGAAATGGCCTTTCATATTTTCTCTAGCCAGTATAAATAATATATCCATGCAGTGCAATGCCTTGCTTTTGGTCGAAAGCACCAAATTCGTCTCTATTTGTCCAGATCTGAGCAAACAATTTGCCTGACAAATAACCTGACGCTAGTTCATCAGTGATGGATTCTGTATGCAACTCTACGTCTGAAAACTGGCGATAGTGTTCAGAAGCAGGTCTTAATCACAGTCCCAGGAGACTTCCACAACTAGACTTCATTCATACAATGCTACCCACAAAGCTAAAGAGTTTCTAATGGGAAGAGTTATAGGATCAATACTGTGATTAGCAACAGCCTTGTAGCTATTGTGTGTTGTTAGCAATCTATCGTATCAATGCTGATGCCTGTGGGGAAAGCACACATGCTGTGAGAAGAAAAGCGGGCTCATAGGCTTCACCATGGCCTATTAGAAACGGCTTGGCAGCACCGCGGCAGTCAATAATGAATTGAGCAAGCACAGGATTTCACCAGCACGCTCATTTCACCTTGAGAATATGCAGCAAGACTAAATATTTACATGCAGATTTTGCATGTGTCCCGGTCCGCGGTAGAGCTTCATTTCTGCAGGTTTGTTAGCTGACGTATTTACACAGAAGACCTAAAGAGACCAATGCTCATGTTAGCAGAAAAACTCAATAACTTACTGAGGAAAAACATGACACAATCTTGATTTGATGCTAGATGAAATCCGCTCCACAAAGAGTCATTTACAGTGAAAGACTGTATTGATTGTGGTTGACCTACGTGTAAGCAAAAGGCTGATTTGACAGGAGTAATTCCCGGCACACTTTTAGAGCGCTCCAATCTTTTGATCTCCAACGTGGCTCTAACTAGTCAAGCAATAGTCTTATAAGAAGTTAGGAGATGCATTTTGAATTTAAAACAAAGCAAATGCATCTGATTATTTTCCTTTACAATTTCCGATGCGCCAGAACAAACATGCATATTTTTACTCTGATATAATAACCGTAAATTTTGTTTATCATTATGCAGTCCACCACTCCAAATGGGAAACAAGCCCTGTGTTTGCTTGGCTAAGAATAAACAGCTCAAGGCAAATTCAAGTGCAAGTGTAGACAATAGCATGCAAGCAAAAGCATTTCAGGGCATATATCACATAGTGATATGTGATATACATATAAAGTCACATATTGTTTGGATAAAAGCCTGAATGGAAATATAAAATCTAACAGGAACACTGACTGGATTTAAGTTGCTGTGATGCTTTTAGGCCAGAGTTTTTGCAACACCTAAACAAATATAGTGATTATATTATATACCCACATTAATTTAAAATACAAGTAGAATTGTAATTTACAACTGTTTTGATATTATCAACATAGACCTATGAATAATAGTGTGAACTTCAGGTTTGTTTGTTTTTTTCAGGAAAACAAGTGATTTTTGCATTTCTGCATTTGTACTGGGATACAAGACAACATTTTTGCATTGCAGTTAATATTTGTTCTTGTTTTCCAGCAAAAATATCTTGAAAACAACATGAATTTACTTACGGAGCTTGTCTAATGATTTAGGGTTGTTGATATATTTAATCTTGAATTATGCTTTTATGATTCAAATACTTGTCTTGTTTTAAACCTCAGTAGATTTGTTAGATTCCTGCTTTTGCCAAAGGGAGGTGAGAAATTAAGGTTACTAGTCTGAGTAAAGGATGTTTACATACTGTCTCCTAACAAAAAAAGCAATTATTCCACACAACAGAGTCTTCAAATGCGCACATGGTTGTAATGAGCATTTGATCTCATTTCAAAAAACGGTGAACACACACAGATATGGCCACTGATATATGATTGCGTCCTCCTCATCAGTGTGTCTGCGGTTTGTTAGCGCTGAAGAGCTCACGGGCTTATAGAAGAACTTCCTCGAGTAGAAGATGATGTAACTTTCCAGCAACAATAATCCTCAGCTGCACCAAAACCTCATTCGCGCGCCGACTGTTTCAGACATCAGCTGGACGCTTTTGAAGAGCACTGCGTCAAAAAAAGGGTTTTTAAGAAGGGTTAATCCCTCTCTAAAGTCATAGGTCCATACGCACACAGCTCTTCGCACGCTTCTGACTCAATTAGAGGTCTAGGACTGTGACAGGCTGCTGGAATTCATTATCGCGTTCCATTACACGCCCATGCGGCCGAGGGATGAGAAGGGCCAATCAATACAGTCAGTATCTGCTGCTTCTAATCTCTGTAGCCTGTGTCAGCGGCGCTATCTGTAATAGATCTGCAGGATTATAGAAATTCCTAAAACACTACGCCAGTCGCCCAGGTTACGCGCTTGCCTGCGACCCGGTCCGGCCGCAGGAGCTTTGCCTCGGCGCGTGTAGCGTGAGGCGAATGCTGGCGGGAGTTTAGCGACCCGGGGATGGATGGAGGACGAGGGCAGATAAGCGCAGAGGGCAGGCGAGCAAAGAGTCCATGTAATTTCTCTAATCCTTGTGGCATTTATACCTCCAGTGACAGATAATGAAAATGAAAAATATAAATGGTGCTGGGGAAACTTCCCAAAGCTGAGCGTTTTAATCTGTTGCATGCTTAACACACAGTTACTTTGCCGGTCAACAAGCATCCAAGTGCTGACTCACACCAGACATCATATTTAGTGCTGTCACTGGCAGTCTAGACTTACTACACGAAGTCTGGTCTAGAAACAGACCATTTAACCGACATATAAAGTGACCATGCAGATTGTGCCATTTTGGGGACAGCCATTGGGAGAGCAAATAAAAAAAACACTAAAGAAACTGCAGACTCAATTTGATCAACATAACTTTAAGGAATAGTGAGCAAATATGAGCAAAATGAAATTTGCTAAACATGTAGATGAACTTGTTTCTCTGTCAGATTTTTAGAAAAGTAGCATTGCATCACTTGCTCAGTAATGAATGCTCTGCAGTGAATGGGTGCCGTCAGAATGAGAGTAAAAACATCACCCACAAGTAATCCACAACACTCCAGTTTATCACTTAAGGTCTTGTAAAGCCAGAAGCTGCATTTTTGTGGGATCATTATTCATCATTAAGATGTTTTAAATTTCAAACCAATGCTTACGGCTAAAATATGAGTCTATATAGTGCTAAGTTACCTCTTCTGAATCAGGAGAGAAATCTGCACAGATCGAGTCTAAAAGAGAATTTAGAACTTAAATAAAACTATATTTTAAAGATTTGATGCAACTAACCTTGCAAATTTTGGTAAATCCAAATCGTGAATTAATTCTGGAGTTTGTATTCGTCACTCGTGCTTTTCATTGTTTGTTAAGCATGTTGCAGAAGGGCGGCAGTGCAACCACAAAAACCTAAGAAAAGAAAAGAGCAAACCATTAGCGTAACATTGATTGGCTTCACATGAACACACAAATCAAATATAAAAATGTAAAGCAAACTTCTTGTTTTGATCTGTTGGTTTCAGGATGATGCTTAAGCTCACAGCGATGAATGCAGAGAGGCTGAGTGCATCTTATCGAAATAAAAAGGTAATTTGATATAATTAATTGAAAAATAAGTATATGCTGTGAATGTGATAATAAGATCCTTCAAGAGCTTCATACTTTAATGATTATTAAATCATATAGAAATATCAGTCACAGAAACAGTGAGTCTTGGTTAATCATAGTTAATGAAGTGGAAATCATTCAGTCAGTCATTTATTAGCACTGCTATATAACTGGGCTGTGAGTACCTTTCAAACACTATAGCTGTGATTTTGATACCACCATTATAATGCATATCTATATTTTTACATGCATTTTACTCAGTGACCTAGATACAGTTTTAATGGATTTGAAATGCTTTTGAGGCAATCGCAGAGAATAGTTTGATTCTTTTTTCACCCTTAAAATAAGAGAGCATATATCTGTATGTATTACTATAAGTATTGCCATACATAAAATTCAACCTTTAAATACTGTCTCCATGTATGCATTTTATTATTTATGAAACTTTCATAACAACACAAGTGGTTGCACTGGTAAATAACTACCATATAAATAAATGAATGCATTTAGAGGCAATTAAAGTGCAAAGAACTTAGTAGAGACTTATCTTTAGAGAGTTAGCCTTTGGAGTGGAGGATTACTTTAAAACTGAATTGTGTTGTACACAAAGCACTTGACATCCGGTCTACAATCCTGACTTGGGCCAATACTGTCCCTTTGCATAAGCACACTGCAATTAACCTCTCGCTGTAAAAGGTCAGCAAACCGCTAAAACATTCAACCATCCAAAACCGCTGTTTTAATCATGCTAACTTTACACAGGCTTCCTTGCTCATCTGAATTATTGCTAGCGTAAAAAAATTTGCTAGCTTTATGTGTCTTCTGAATAAACACCAGCAGACAGGGTTGTGCAGATTAACCCGGGGCTAATATAGCCTTTAAAAGATAATAGAATGAAATATAAACTTCACTGAGATGTAAGGGCTGTTTTTCTGGTGTTGAAATTATGATGTATGTGGAGTAATTTAAGTACAAAATGTTCAGAGTCAGGTTATATTTTTGTTTGTAAAGCAACATGGCATAAGGCTTCATGATATGCCAATACGAAAGTAGACCTTTAATTGTGCCGATTAAAGTCCAATTAAATACATAATTAGTATATTTGATTGTGCTAAAGTGGAACTGTTGCAAGTATATTTTAGGTACACTTTAAATTTTTAGCATTTAAAGTTCTCATTAAAAGTGACATAAACATGCATTTTAGGCTTATTAATAAGAAATATGCATTGTGCACAAGTAATACTCCAAATAAAGTAATAAACAACATTGCAAATAACATAAGTAAAACTTATTTTTTTATTCTAAAAACCGCTTTTCTTCTCTGCTTTTCTCATTTTCTGTAGCTTGCTTCCTAATATAATTGTCCAACAAACCATTATCCTTAAACATTGGCACTAAATATAATTATTTAAAAAAAAAAATAGCTTTTTCTCCTATTGTGTTGCTTTGGATAAAAGCAATTGATAATGGAACTGTTGATTGCGTCGATAGAAACATGCTTGTTCGTTCATACTGTTCATTCTTGTTTTAGGCTTCATTGTCTTTTCTTGTCTTTCATCACAGAATCATGGGTAATGTAATCTTTCACCAGGCATTCTGCTGTTAAACATAATTATTTAAAAATAGGTTGAAATAGTGTTGCTCGGTGGATTCTGCAGAAGTATAAGCCATCGATTAACAGCCTTGTAGTTTGTCGGTCTTTAAAAGTTTGTTATTGTTAAAAATAATTTCCCCTTTTGAAAGAATATGAATAGGACTTTTACTTAAGCAAACCATTTGTTGCTCATGTTATTATGGCTCAGGTGATTGGCTCAAATAATATTAGAGGAACTGACTGCATATGGAGCAAAGCTGGCAGCATTTATACATATACTGTGTGTATGTGTGTGTGTGATGTGTGCACCTGGTATTTAACACCTTATGGGGACCAGTTGTCCCCACAAAGATAGGAATACCAGTACATTTTGACCTTGTGGGGACATAGGTCCTCATGAGGAAACAAGCTTGTAAAACACACAGAATGGTGTTTTTTTGGAAATCTAAAAATGTGTGTAGTTTCCTGTAAGGGGTAGGTTTAGGTGTAGGGTCAGTGTAGGACAATACCACATACAGTCTGTACAGTATAAACACCATTACACCTATGGAGAGTCCCTATAAACCTCAAAAAACAACGTGTGTGTGTGTTTTGTTTTGTTTTATAGCTAAAAAGCCAGATTTATAATATCAATATTATCAGATTTCCCCCTGTCATTTTAAATATTAAAACACGATAAAAAAAAAGGGGGGGGGGGGGATAATAATAATAAAAACGTTTTGGACATTGCAGTCATTCCTCATTCAAATAGATAAGAGCTGTACTTACAAGACTGGAAATAGCTGCCTGAAGGCCTTAGCAAGATGCTTGCCAATTGGCCAATTGGACTGACCTGACTGATCACGTCAGCTGAAAAGGAACATTTCAGAGCAGGTTATTACATTTTGATGAAAGATTACGAGCGATTTTATGTGCACAGATGAATCATGCACACTAAAACCAGGAGCATGTATTTAAAAAAGCTAATTTCACTTGTGTCATGTCAGGTTGACTTTCACTTTGACAGATGAAAGACTACACTATTTTCTGTATTTTAGCAGAAATCGGTGTGTTTAATTCGGCCCTCTGCCAGAAGGTGTCCTCCTGCGATGGCAGAATGAACAGGTGTCGCTTGACGAAACCTTCCCGGGCATCTGACTAATTGTAGGCAGATTGTTAGCAGATGTTGTTGACGTGAAGCCGCAGCAGGCTGAAGGGGCTTTGACAGGTCTCAGGTCAGCAGCGAGAGACTCTAGCTCTCCTGTATTCCTCTCTCTCTTTGGCCTCTGCGCTGTCATGACACAATGTGACTATCTGTGGCCATGCAGCTGTCGAAATTCATTCACCACGGCTGGCAGGAACCTGCGGGCGCAGGGCACCTCGCTCAGCTGATTTCAGAGAGAAGAACACGCTCCTGTACAGGAAGGCATATGCAACATGCCACGACAAAACCAGAGGTCTGCGTGTGCCGGCCTTTTGTTTCACGCT
Organism: Enteromius mattozi; assembly: GCA_032359235.1. NCBI lineage: Eukaryota > Metazoa > Chordata > Actinopteri > Cypriniformes > Cyprinidae > Enteromius > Enteromius mattozi. The sequence goes on along the minus strand of JAUMHE010000099.1, from coordinate 4,066,277 downwards.
GGCAGATTCCCTGCTGAGGATCAAGAAGCTTCATAATCTGCTCTGCTTTGTAGCTGCATGCAAAATAACAGACTCAAAGGATGATTTGAAGAAACAAGAGCTTTTAGAAACTCTTGTTTTAGTAAGTGCATTGTTTTCAAAGCCTAAAGGAATAGTTTAGCATACAAAGAACGTGTGCTGAAAATGTGATGAGTTTGTGTCTTCATCAGATTTGGAAAAAATCAGAATGAGAGTCCAAACAGCTGATAAAAACATCAGAATAATCCACAGCACTCCAGTCCATCAGTTAACATCTGGAGAAGACAAAAGCTCTATCAATAAGATGTGTTTAACTATCTGAGCCCATAATCCATAACAACGCTTCCTCCAGTGAAAAAATGTTTACAAGCCAAAACATATCTAAACAAATGTTACACAGACTGCATGGACTTTTTCACAAAAGGAAGCGTTTTTATGAATAATGTGCTCATATTTTTGTCTAGAAACAATTATTTAAAGTTTAAAACATCTTAATGATGGATTCTTACAAACACGCAGCTTTTAGCTTCACAAGACATTACCTGATGGACTGGAGTGCTGTGGATTACTGCAATGTTTTTAATCAGCTGTTTGGACTCTCATTCTGACGGCACCCATTCACTGCAGAGCATCTATTGCATGCAGTGCTAAATTTTTTTCAAATCTGTTCCAACGAAGAAACAAACTCTTCCACATCTCGGATGGCCTGAGGGTGAGAACATTGTCTGCAAATTGTTGGGTGAACTCTTTTAACTTGTTAAATTGACAGTTCTTGTTGATTTTCTAGCCTCACAGGCAAATACAGTAAGCAGAACTGTCAACCTCTGCATGCTGTTTTTCCTCACAAGCACCTACACACCTGAAAGTGTTTGTGAAAATGGACTTATACACTCTTGACACTTCACTTCGATGTCTGACCAGAGACACACCAGGGAAATGAATACAATTCTAAACACTTTCAGTTTACTCCTCTCTTACTCATTTTATATCCAAAAGACCCGGTAGATTTCCCACACTGAAAGAAATACCCAAGTTTTCTTCTTCAGTGTTTTTGCAGAGACGTGCTAGAGTACATTTCTAAGTGATGCCTGAAGAATGACAAGAATGATAAAACAGACTTGCATTGAAGAAGGTACTTGATCCATGTCTACTGTTATAAAGCTTCTTTACTGGCATCAATGGTTCAGTGAAGAACCTTTAACATCCATGGATGTTTTCAATTGCAAAAAAAGGTTCTTTAAGGTTATTAGATAATTAAAATGGTTCTTTCAAGAACTGTTCACTGAAAGGTTGCAAAAATGTTTCTAACCCATTTCAAAGCAAATTTCCAGCACAAGACAGGCTCTTCAATTCATATTCGAGATCTGCCACCTGCTGGTGTTGGATCCTGATGGTATTGGATCTAATAGGAATCACAAGGCTTCTTCCAACCTTTCCTGCCAGCTGATCCTGATTGAATGAAATTATCCCACCTAAAATCAGCAGGGAACAACTAAGCAAATAATAAAATGCAACTAACCATATAATTACATTGGCAAAATAAATAGATATTTTTAAAGGAGAGAAGAAACACTTCACATGCCATTTGCTGTCAATGTCAAAAATCATTTGTCCCGACAGACTCGAATCAAAAAGTTTTCTTGCGCAAAATTCATCTGTCACTTGGCAGACACTCAGTGAATCAGACAGACGTCAACATGGATGTGTTGTGTGACAACCTCATGCTCAAAAACCACAAATACAACAAGTTGGAGGGAAAGAAAATCCAGTCTACATGGGTTTAAGCTGCAATGCAATTAGGGTAACTATACATTTGCATTGCATTGCATAATTAAACAACTGCATTGCATGGAATACATTACGTATAAGCAATCAAGACTTCTGCTATAGGAAATCACCTGCTTTGGCTGAACACATGCAGGCCACTCTCTGTTCGCTCAAGGTGCCAGGTGAAACAGAAAATCTTTTTTAACAATAATTTTTTAGTTTCATACCATCTTATTCTTTTCCTTCTGCCAGCCCGAGATGAAATAATCACATAATGACATCCTGTCAGGTCGGCATCACATTAATCCTGACATAAACAGTGCTATCGACAGAGCCATTTTTAATGAAAGGCAGGGAAAAAGGGAGGCGAGGCGGCAGTAATTGTTCTAATTTGGAGTGGATCGATGGTTTTGGCAGAGCACAAATCACGCGGCTACACAGGCATATAAAAGCAGGCTGTCAGACGCCCCCCCCGCTCGCTGCCAAACGTCCATTCAGTACACTTGGCACGTTGCAACGTCGGCCAAGGTGGTATGCCAAGATTTTCGTGTCTCTTTTCAAACAGAATGGCTTTCGTAGTGTTATATAGTGCATGGATGTCTTTTAACGCACGACTCAAATGGCGGCAGGTTAAATTAAGGCACGGATGTTTCTGTGTCAAACCTGAGATGACAATCATATCCGCTACAAAGGCAAGCAGAAGCATTTCTATTGCGCAAGCTAGAGGTTGATGCCTCTACAATACATCAAATCATAGGCTTGTTAAGGACAGATGTGATACTGCTTCTATGAACTACCAATAAAAAATACCTCATATTTACACTAGAGGATGAAAACTGAGCCTTTGAACAACCACCTAATAACAAACTAGGACCAAAAAACCTATAGATTAATCGATCTATATCTACGTTCTTTATAATATATATATATATATATAAAAAGTAGTTGTGGTATGACAGCAAAAATGTAAAAAAAAAAAAAAAATGAATTAGCACAAATATTATGAGAAAATATATCTTCATTCTTGGAGTTATAAATAGCATTAGAGAGGTTTATCTTCAATGTTAGAGTTTTTGTTTTGTTTTTACAATTTTACGTCACAACATCATGTATATACAGTACTGTGCAAAAGTCTTAGGCCACTAGTATTTTCAGCTGTAATACCAAATATTTATTTGATTTAGTTAATAGAAGTTAATTGATAAATTAAATCCATTTATATGGCATTATTTTTGAAAGCATCCTCATTTCACAGCATTTTTACATGAGTGTCTAAAACTTTGAACAGTGCTTTCCAGGTAGGTTTTTTTTTTTTTCTTCATCTTGGAGACGTTGCCACAGTTCTTCTGGATTTAGTCTGTCTCAGTTTGCTCTGTTACTCTGTTTGTTCACTGCATCATTACAATTAATGACAAAAATAATGTTTGGAAATGTAAACTGATATTTCCAACTGACACGCTAGTGGCCTAAGACTTTTGCAAAGTACTGTACATACAATGAATATCAGTTTGAATATTTGGATAAATACTTGTTTATTTACTAGAATTACCATACTCTTACATGAGCAGTTACGTACTCCAGTAAATTGACTCTCTCTGAAATTCTAAAGAAGAGAATTGCTTCTCATTAGCTCCAGTTTCTTGGCTATGTTTCATTAAATGTGAAGTGCCCGCACACATAATTGCCTATTTCAAAACAGCACATATGGTGTCATATTGAAAATGCTGAATTGAATCCAGAGTTATGAAGCATTTCTCAGCCCAGCACAGCAAAACGCCTTAATGTCACTCACTAACTCAACCGCAGGTGCTCCAACAGTGAGCCTCCATTAGGTGAAATTGAGTTTCTTACATTTATTCAAATCAGTTTAGAATCACACCTGAGTAAATATGCTTACCTGGGCAAAAAGTTGCTGGATTTTATTTACATGTCAAGATAGAGGCATGCATCATATGATGAACAAAACTGCATTTACATTCAAAATGACATTCGAGCCCTTGTTTCTGAATGACCACAGAGGAGCTCGACACAAACCCCATGCACAGAGTAAAGCGAGCATCTCTAGTGACTTAAAAAAGCTAATTAGCTGTGCAATTACACCACTTTTTATCATTATTATGTGAAAAGAGTCATGTACCTGTGTGAGTCTCAGTCTCAAATTATCTGTGTGTAATTCACTATGTTCAGGTCTGATGGATTGCCTGTACCTGAGGGTTTTCCTTGTTGCAAATGAAGCTCAACTGGTAGCGTCAAACCTGTCAAGTTCTAACATCAGCAGAGAGTCATTCTGGTTAAAGAATTAATCTGGTTGAACAGAATTAGTCAGAATTAGTTGAACAGAAAACAAAGACTTCTGCAAGAACAGGCGGTTTGTTAAACATACTATCAATCACAATCATCTCTGTCACACTTTTGAAAGATAAAAAGCAGATATTTTACACTTAATTAGCTAAGTCAAGTCAAGCAACAATATTAGCAAGCGACTGGACGAATGATTTTTCTACTGCTGGATAATTAAAACTTGAAAAATCCCACAGATGCAATTGAAGAATTATCTGAGCCATATATACAAACCAAAGACCCCAGGACTCGTAATTAGAACTAATAACTGAATAATAATGCACTAAAAACCATGCAGAACACCTTAGCAGTTGAATAGCAATGGCCAGTACCTACAAGCCTTTTAGCAGATATTTCATCTCTCAAAACTATAAAAAGAAAAATATCTACATTTAACCTTGCCGTTACAACTTGTACTTGATCCTACAATGTATCTTAATGTCCTTTTTGGGGGTCCAAAAAAATCTTAGTCTTATTAAACTTGATGCTCACACTTTCTCATCTTCCAGCTTCGCAAGATTTTAATTGCAACTTTTGAATTTGCTCCTCTCACAAAAAAACATGTTGATGCATGTTTTTCTTTCACATGGCAAACAAGGCTTATTAAAAGCATGCTTTGCTGAGTCTGTAATTGGCAGCGGTTTTACAAAATACGCTGGCAGAACCGGTGCCAAGAAGGAGGGGAGGCATCAGAGAACTGGTCTAGATAAAAGACAAGAATGTGAGCCAAAGTGAAATCAGTTCAGCAGGGAGTGAGGAATTAAGAAGTGAATCGTCTCAGTGGAAGAAAAATTGTGTTTAACTTTTGACAGGAGTACTTTTAAACCCAGAATGCATTGCGAGAAGCTCATGGGAAAAATAAACCCAGGATGTTACAGAAAAATCATTAAGTGCTAAATAGAATTGAAAATTATTGCATGCTAAATAAAGAATTCAAAATGTTCATGTGTCATCGAAACGAAACCGCAGTGAATTTATAAAAACGCCAAACCACTTATTTCATCAACAATCTCAGGCATTATCCAGTAATAAGCGGAAATTCTTGTTGCAACCTGGGTTTCGTAACTGAAGCATTACTGGAGTAGATTAGGTAAGTTATTGATACCGTTTCTCATCAGGTTTGGAATGACAGAACCTATTAAGCAGGTTAATCTTTTAGCCGCCGTTTTTTTTTCTTCCCCTATACTGTTCCCATTGGTAATTACATGATTAAATGTTCAGACATTTTTCCATGTTTCATAAGACACTCCAAGACTCGACTTACGATTACACCTCGTTACATGACAAACCTCCTTTTGAACATGAATCTGTGACTGTTCAAAGGATGTATAATCCAACATTAATTAAAGCAGCCGTACGGCAGGACACAAAAGTGGCTGGCACTGAAATGAGCCGGTCGAGCACACATACAGAATAAGTCGAGAGTGAATAAGGCTTTCATGTGCTTTTATGGCAAAGTTGTAACCTTACCGGATCTATATTTACACATCCACATGCACATTATTTCATGAAAGCATATAGCTGGTCACCACAGGGCCCAATGAAATTTTAATCAGTTCGTTCCAACCAGGCGGGTTTGATAAATGTAACAAGGAAAACAGCCACAGATATCGTAATGACGTGCACATCTACTGATGCTAACAGTGAGAACAATTTGCAGTCATTGAACAGATAAACCACTACTTCCCAGACAATCACGGATTGCAAATTTAGAGCTATTTTTATCCAGTAGTTTCTCCTAAAAAGCAATGAGGTTAAATGGAGAACAAATCGTGACTTCAGGCCTTGAAATTTCAAGGATCTCTGATGCTTGACCTGAGAAAAGACACCAGGAAGATCAGGCGTCTCCTCTGGAATTTCAGAAGAAATCTCAAAAATGTCTCAAAGTGTGCTCGGAATTTCTAAGACAGCATTAGAAGTATGCATTAAAAAGTTAACTCGTGTATTTCTCTTCAAATTCTGAGATGGATCTAATCAAAACAAAACAGGCACATATCATGGTATGTGTATGATATCATAAATATACCTTGGTACTGAATGATTACCAGGGTTTCCCAGCTTTTTGACGCAAATAATATAATTAACATAATACATGATTAACTAAATAATGTATTCTTTAGCTCAAGCAAGTAAGTTGTTGCAAACTAGCAGTCACGCAAGGAAAGCATAAATGTAAACATTTTTTGTATTTGATTAAAAAAAAAATTCCGCATAATTAAAAATTATGTATTAAAATTGTATTTAGTTTAAAATATTGGTAACACTTTACAATAAGGTTCATTAGTTAACAGCATTAGTTAACATGAACTAAGAATGAACAACACTTCTACAACATTTATTAATCTTAATGTTAATTTCAACATAATGCATTATTAAAATCGCAAGTTGTGTTAACATTAGTTAACGCACTGTGAGCTAACATGAACTAACAATGAATGATTGTATTTTTTTAACTAATGTCAACAAGTATGAATAAATACTGTAATAAATGTATTGTTGATTGTTTGTTCATTGTTGTAAAGTGTTACCAAAATGTTTAATTTTCATTTGGTTTAAATATTTGTTTTTCTTTTATTTATTTAGATTTTGTATTGGCATTATTACAAGAACAAACCCATGTCTGGCAAACTCTGTTATATACCATGAAATTACTGTAAAAATAAATAAATAACCACAGTAGCATGGTATTTTTTGTTCTCATATTCAACATGTACCAAATTCAGACCAGGAACCTAGTTTTCTTTCATCTACGATGCCGTGACATGTTTTTCTCCATCTGCATACTGAGGTACTAGAACCTTAATCACATTAGCGCTCAGGGTGGACGGAGGAGTTAGCGTGTGCTCATCTGTATCTCTGTGAACTGCACTGTCCAATCTGTGTGACACTTAAACGATCCTCTCTATTAAACACAATGACTCATTGTGACGAACAATCATGCATAGATGCTCGATCCCTCCCCCAATCATGCGTCAGACTCGGGTCCTGTCCTAATCCGTCCTTGAATTCAAACAGAAAATAAAAGTCACATCCATAATGAGCAGATGAGTGTGAAGCCATTGAAAAATCGACTTCTGGAAACCGTAACCTCACGCCAATGATGCATAAAGCTGCCAAAACAATGTGTTGATCGGTGGCAACAGTAAATGCTGTACAGCTAAATGAATAAATTATATTAATTAGCAAAACAACTTTTGTCATCATCGCTCACTGATTTATCCAACGATGCTGTCTTTCATCGTATTGCTGTTTCCGAAAAAGCAATAAAGCACTGAAGGATTGATTTTTACCACAGTTCTTAGGCACTCTTGAAGCATTAAACTAACGCAGAAAATATGACACAAGAAATTGTTGCGTTTTGCTTCACTTGCTTTTTTCAGGCCTATAAAAATCACCGGCTGTAAATACTGTCCCTCAGAAATATGCTTAAAGTTCTGCTTGCTTTTCCTTCGCATCCTGACACAACAGTTTTTGTCGTTGTTGTCGCTTCTCCACCCCACCCTTAGTTCCTGTGCAGAAAGTGCCGACTTTGCATTCGGGTTTATGTTATGACAGGACGACATTCATCACATAATGAACTGATGTAAGCTGCTGGGAAGCCTAAATGGAAGCCGTCCCAGCCGCTCACAGACTAGCCTCTGGACTCGCTCTGTAATTTATGCTGAGAGCTCAGGTAATGCTTTATTATTAGGCAGATATCAGCAGAGAATAAACCCGCTAAAGTTGACAGAGACCAGTGTGTTTCTTGACGTAGGTCAGAGTCTGACCGTATATGAGAGAAAGCACCGCTTGGGTTATGGAAAGCACACATGTATACTGACTTCATTGCTGAGAGCTGTTTGACGTGACACTGCTGCCACCTTGTGAAATCAAACCAAAGATGAACACTAGAGTACACCTGAAACCAAAAACATTGGCTATAAAGGGCTCAAGTTGCTTTTATGAAACAGTTACCATCTAATAAAACATTAACAATACACATTTTCTTTAAAACATGATTTTATTAAGCATATTTTATTAAGTGCTATTTTTTTTCTGTGAGCATATACAGTTAATAACATGTAGGCTATTGTTAATCATTGTGGATTTGAACCAAGGACATTTAAGTACATTAGCCATATTGATCCAGCATACAGTACCACAACAATATATATATATATATATATATATATATATATATAGCTCTGGAAAAAAAAAAGAAGAGACCACTGCAGAAAAATACGTTTCTTTTGGGTTTTATCCTAAAAACTGTTAATCTCACCAATACACCACCAAT
>JAUMHE010000099.1:4043604-4057776 GCA_032359235.1 Enteromius mattozi | reverse complement strand
CTTGTTTTGTTAGTGATTAATTCAGTGTTACTAAAGCAAATCAGATGACTGCATAAATAGTTGTCTCGCTCACAAAGAAATGTTTCCTATCTAAATAAATGTTACTGAAAGAATCAGTTGAATTAATAATTTAATGACTCACTCGTAGAGCCACTTGTCTCATTACGGAATGATTCAGTGTTGAAAGAACGACTCACTAAAAGCACTTTTTTTATTACTGATTGAATCAGTGTTGATGTGAACTGAACTGAGGGAATTGGCTAAATGAATGATTCAGTGACTCACTCGTTAAGAGACTCACTTATAATGACTTATGTTTAGTTACTGATTGATTCAGTGTTTTTGAGTGAATCAGTTGAATTAATGATTCAGTGCTCACTAATGCATAAGGTATATATACTGCACTTTAACACCATATCATAGTTTGCTCTATAAAAAGTAAAATTAGTTACTTAAGATTATGTTATCTTGATGCATTATTATTACTTTTTCTCAAGATTTTATTTTTTTTTTTGCAGAAATGATTTTTGTTGTTTAATAAATGAGAGTAATAAATCATGCACAGTTTTATAATCATGTTTGGCGCTGTGAACATCTCATTTCTGTTCTTGGATTCTCAGCTTGTCTCATAAATTAATCAGTGCTGCGTATTTCACCACAAAATTTCTCACAGCTTCAGTTTCATACTGAAAATCAATACATATGCAGATGATATCCACTGAAACAGAAATCTCCAGCCTTTCCGCACATTTCTGAGTCTGTGGTCCGTTACATCAGAAATGTGCGCTCGAAGGGAACATTGATGGTGATGATAATAGCAGAAGTGGGTCAACAACAGCCTTGAGAGAGACTTCTGACTCATGTGAACATATGTGTGTGACGTCAGCAGGGTTACTGCCATGACAAGGTTATTTCCATTCAATGTTATTCGCTTGTGCTCATCAGACGCCGTGTTCTTTCATTTAGCAGCTGTGCTTTGTCAAATCTGCCATCCTGGACACGATTGAGGGTATTCAAGATACATATAATCGCTGAAAACAGCACACAGTGAATGCATCTAGCACTAACAAAAATAGTGCATACACAAACGCATCAGTTTCATACTTTAAGCACAAAAATATTGCTGATGCAGAAGGGTAACTGAGATTCTGTGCTGTTTTTCTTTGCAGGGTTGAAGTTAAGGTCCCGGAGCATCTGATCATCCAGAAGAACAACAGAAGATGTGGCCGTCGAGTGCAGAAGAACATGTGTCTGTCCCCGACTGATCCGTACTCGGGCATTCTCACTACCGGTAACACACACACACACACACCAAGCATCATTGCTTCATACACCGAGCATGTTTTATGAATATTTTTCATTAGCTTTTTAAAATGTGTTTATTTATTGATTTGAAGGTTTTATTTTAAATGTAGGAAATGTGGAGCTCATAGTCAAGGATGAACACCTTAGTTTCATTTAGAGACTAAAAACTAAGCAAAAATATACTATTTGATTATATTTATATGGCCTAAAAAATTGTGATAGCTTGTCTTGTAAATCAGTGAGATCTTTATAACATATAAGTCATAACATATATGTCATATAAGTATGCGAATAGATAGATATTAGAATGCAGGTAGATATTTAAATGCATATAAACACAGTTATTAAGATGATTTTTTTTAGGTTAATATTTTCTAATTTTGTCTTTTTTTTTTTTTTAATATTACTAATTATGTTTCATTTATTTTTATTTCTGGTTCTTTCAGTTTTCGTTTTAGTTTATTTTCATTTAGCAATTTTAGTGTAATATTATGTATAAATGTTAGGTATTTCAGTGTAATGTCTTGTAATAATATTACACTTAAATATACATATATAAGATAACACATACTTCCTCTTTTTCCCAGAGTTGTCCTGCATGGCTGGGTTTTCTGAATTGCCCAAAATTCCCTTTTGACCTTTTCTCTACAGTCCTCATTACATTATTTGTGCATGCACTTGCACAGCAACTTAAGATATGAACTTGCCTTTAAACATTCCCAGCAGATCCCGCCTCTCCTGCGATGATTGGGCAATTACATACAATGCCTGCATGCTACTGGTTAAACTACTTTTCAGTCAATGCATTCAACAAGGATAAAAAAAAGAAAACAAAGCAAAAATCCAGACATTTATTGCAATTTAGAAATCCCGGCTGTGAAATGTCTGTGAAAAAGAGTGCAGTCAGACTATTTTTTGTTAACAGTAATAACTGTGTTAGTGATGAGTGGAGTTGTGTACTGAGAGCTGGTGTGTGTTGCGTCTCAGGCGTTACCGTAGATACAGATGAGCACTGGTGCTCTCAGATCAACAGACTGCAGCAGCTCATCGACAAATTGGAGTGTCAGGTGAATACGCTGCAATATCCATTCACACACAATAACCTCTCTGTCTTGAGCGTGTAAGACATTTTCATTTGCTTTTTTTATTTTTAGAGTCCAAAGTTGGAGCCACTGAAAGAAGATACACTGGCCAGCACGTACAAGTCGGTGAGTGATCCGATCTGCCGCTTCATAAATCCAGGCCATAGGAGAAATCTGGATTTTTTTTTAGAAATACAATTATGAAAAATGCAACATTTTAATAAAAATCAATTGTGGATAAATGCAATAGCAAACAGAAGTCAGCTGAAAATCATGACTAAGTCATTTAACTCAAAAATGAATCTGTTGAGTCAGATCTTTTAATTTCACAGAATCTGTCTGAATAATTCATTCACATTTCAGACTCACTCACTGATCCAGTCTTAATGTGTGATATTTATCAGTGAATAGCAGTTTCATTTTCAGTCTGTTCCTGTCAAATAAAGCACACATGAGTCATATAACGGACACCTGTGCTTTTCTGGATCTTTTGTGTGCATTTTGAAGCTTGTCCTCTTGTTGAAAAACAAATACACTTTAGCATACCTTACAAAGAGTGCTTGTTATAACATTTATGGTCAACTAAAATATACCTTAATGTCTCATTTTACTTGTATATTAAGTATTTAAATATATTTGAAGTTACACATTTGCAATGATGAAGTTGCATTTTAGTACATTTAAAATGTTTCTTTTACATTTTTATAAACACAACAAAATAAAAGTACTTTTTAAAATCATGAAAAAAGATTATTAGAACATTATGTGCAAACTGCACTTTACAGAAGTGTATTTCAGAAACACTTATGAAAGTGTTCTCTTTTTAAGTAGCCTTTTATTTCATTAATATTTTGAAAGATTTAAGATTTGAAGTACACTACAAGCACGCATTCAATACACTTTTCTTTCACAAGGCCAGCCTCAGTCCTCATTCACTTTCATTCACTTTCATTGAGTTTCTGCTCTCATCTAGAACATCCTGCTGGTCCAGAGACAGATGAGCGTGACAGAGAATGATCTTGAGGAGTTCCAGAAGGCTCTGAAGACCTACGCCGACACCACCGCCAATCAGAACGACAACCTCCAGTGAGAAAACAAACATTATTAAGTTATTATGAAGATATGAACCATAATGAATTTAATCCTGTAAAGCCTGACATATGAAAAAGTTCAGTTTTTGACAACGTAAACAACGTAGTTTTTCTTGATATTTCAGGCTTTTATGGCTCATAGTGAGAAGATAAAAAGCTCAGTTTCAAACTGAGTAATTTTCAATTTGTATTATATATATAAATATGCATTTTGGTGCATATGCTGATATTTATAGCGACAAAAAGTAAGAATTGCTGATGCTTGTAATGTAAATCAATGAAATATTAGCAGAGAATTACATCAAATTATATAAATATCAGTGGTCACTCTATATCTCAATAATGTGTCTTAGTAAGAGGAGAGTGAAATGATCCAAACATATAAAGCAATGCTGACTGAGAGCTGAAGAAATAAAGGCTCCTCAGAAGATGTGAGATGTTTTGGAGGCTTGTGAAGATCATTGCTCCGCTGAGGAACAGTAAAAGAAAAGCTCCTCAAAAGATCCTGAAGATCAGATTCTTCTAGAAAATGATTGATGGAGAATCAAGTAAAGCTGAAAGTCCAGTAAGAGTTCATCTGGAGATATGACCAAAGTTATTCTGACACTTACTTGATCAAAATCAGTCTTGAGACATAAGACATAAAGCACGAGCTGAAGATGGACGTTTGTACAATTACACTTAAAAGACCTTTTACCCGATCGTCTAAACTATAACAGAAGGGATGGAGGAGATTGTGTGTGAAACAGGTTTAACAGCATTATTGTATGTCGATCATTTAGAGGCCTTAGAAATGAGTGTATCAGATATTAACTTTATATTCATCACATAGCTGACTGCGTGATGAAACCCAAAATGCAAATTCAGAGAGTATAAAAACAAATGACTAATTTTAGTTATTTTTAGCACTGAAGTTTTGTCTCTCTTTGTCTCTCGTTCAGTGTTTCCATTCAAAAGCTTCCCGAGAAGAGCTGCTACATCATCTATGAGTTCTGGCAGGACCGTATTTCCTGGATGAGGTGTGTGTGTGTGTAGCAGCTTAATGATTTGGAGATTCGGTTCAAGGGTCTTTGGAAATCAAATCCTAATAGAGTCTATTTTTACGAACACAAGACAAGCACGGTCTCGTCTTCAGCCTCCTGCTGCAGTCCTTCATGGGCAGAAGCTCCTGCTGGGTCCTGCATCTGTCTGGGCTCATGGATAGACACGATTCACTTCTGTCCACTACACTTACTCACTAAAACCTGATTATCTTGAGTAAAGGAGAAACCTCCAAATAAATAAAGAGCGTTTGGGTTTGATGATGGGCTGATGTGTGAATGTGGACGGTCTTGTGCTGATGTTCATCTTTGTGAGGCCAGAAACCTGCAGAAGTTCAGAACGAGTCGTTTAGAGCAGTGGTTTTCAAACTTGTTCCTGGGGACCCACAGCTCTGCACATTTTGCATGTCTCCCTAATTTAAACACCTGATTCAGATCATCAGATCATTAAGAAAGAGCTCCATGAACTCAGAGAGACATGCAAAATGTGCAGAGCAGTGGGTCCCGAGGAACAGGATTGAAAACCACTGGTTAAGAGGGAATAAATGCATGTTTTGGACTGAAGAAGAAGTTTTGAGCTGCATGTTTTCATAAAGCTCTTATATTTCAAAATATCTGGTAAAATGCTATTCCTCAAGATGTAAGTGTCTCTGTTCAAAAGGTTGGGTAAATTAAAGAAATGAATGCTTTTATTCATTAAGGATCCATTAAATTAATCAGAAGTGACATTTGTAAAGTTACAAAAAAATTATATTGAATATATTATATTGAATCCTGAAAAAATGTACTGTATCATGGTTTCCGAAAAAAAAAAATCAGCAGCACAACTGTTTTCATAATCAGAATAATCAGAAATGTTTCTTGTGCATCAAATCAGCATATTAGAATGATTTCTGAAGAATCATGTGACACTGAACAGTGGAGTAATGATGCTGAAAATTCTGCTTTGACATCACAGGAGTAAATTATGTTTTAAAATAGATTCACAAAGAAAACAGTTATCTTAAAATGTAAAAATCTGTTTTAAATATTGCTGTTTTTTGCTGTGTTATTGGTGAAATAAATTCAGCCTTTGTGAACATAAGAGAATTATTTTAAAAACATTTTAAAAATTAGAATTTCAAACATTTGAATGATAATGTATGTCTCCATTCTGACGTGTGTGTGTGTGTGTGTGTTCTCAGCCAGATTGTTGAGGGTCTTACGAGACTCATTTCAAATTAGCAGATGGCTCGTCTCAGAGAACACATTTCCTGAACACACATGCTTATCTAGAAGATGCACACGTGACATCTTGTGTTACTTAATCTCATTTGTGACGCTTCACATGACGCTGTTGTGAAGTACATACACCTCATGTGTGGATCTCATCTGCTCATTGTCTTCAGAGATCTAATTTAAGAAGTAATTTCAGAAATAAAAATGTAAATTATAACTTGCAGTGAATAATACTGCTGTGTAATTATCTCCTGTGGAGGGAGTGTGTGCACTCGCCCGCTTTAATAGATGGACATCTTTAAAAGTCTGAGGTTGGTAAGATTTTTGAAATGTTTTTGAAATAAGTCCCTTACTGCTCCCCAAGGCTTCATTTATTTGATTAAAATACAGTGAGAACAGTAATATTATTAATATTCAAAATAAGTTTTCTATGTCAGTACAACGTAATTGATTGCTGTGATCAAAGCTTAATTTTCAGCATCATTACTCCAGTCTTCAGTGTTATATTAGATGATGCCTAACAGTAAGGAGTAGTTCAGATCTGCTGAAAATGAGATCATCCTCAGTTCATCCAAGATACAGATGAGTTTGTTTCTTCATTAGATTTGGAGAAATGTAGCATTGCATCAGTGTCTCAGCAATGAATGCTCTGCAGTGAATGGGTGCCGTCAGAACAGCTGATAAAAACATCACAATAATCCACAGCACTCCAGAATATCACTTAATGTCTTGTGAAGACAAATGTTATGTATTTGAAAAAAAAATCCATTATTTAAATGTTTTTTTTTACTTTTAACCTTTGCTTCTGGTTCAAATATGAGTCCTTAATGCTTAAAAAGTCATCTTGTCTGAATCAGGAGAGAAATCGGCACAAGCACTGTTTAAAAGCCAAAACAGCTCTAAACAAATATGTGGCTGGATTTTGATGTGAGAGACAACAGGAGATGCATTTTTTCTCTGGAGGAAGTGTTATTAAGGGCACATATTTTAGCCGGAAGCAATTGTTCAATGTTAAAAATGTCTTAATGATAGATTTGTTTCTTACAAGCACACAACTTTTGTCTTCTCAAGATGTTATCTGTTTCTTTATTGATTCTGATTATTGTGGTTTTTATCAGCTATTTGAACTCTCTTTCTGATGGCACCCATTCACATCCATTGGTGAGCAAGTGATACAATGCTACATTTCTCCAAATCTGATGAAGAAACAAACAAATCTTTCACATTTTCAATTCTAGATGTAACTCAGAAGTCTCTTGAGTGCTGAAAGAGCTGGCTATTTTCATCTGGAGGAGGATGTTGTTGATTATATGAGCTGGATTGTTTCTTCTGACGTCTGTCGTCTCTCAGTTATTTGCAGTCTGACGCCAGTAAGATGTTCCAGCGCTGTATCATAGACATGCTGGAGGATCCAGAGATTGTCTCCACGATGCTCATGCCAGGTAAGAGCGTGTGCGTCATTTATTAGTTTGGTTGTTTAAAGCTGAATGCATGTGTCTCAGCCTGTAGGCAGAAGGAATTAAACACGAACCCCGGAGCCGCTGGCTGGTGATCTTTAAAGAGGAGTTATGATGCTTCATCGCTCTAATATCTACCTGTTTGTTTCTCACAGCGTCCTGGTGGATCATGACAAACAACTAACAGCAGCAACAAAACCCCCTTCACCACCCTCCGCTGAACCCCGATCTCAAACATCACCCCAGTGTGTCTTTGAATTAATAACAAGACCTAAAAAAAAACAGATGAATCATCTGTACTTGACACACACGCCATTTTTGTGTTGCATTTTATAGATACCGTCTGAAGTCTGATAGTTCACTAAAAACAAAAGACGTTACACAGGGTTGTGCATCATTCAGAACTGAATTCAGATGCTTTTACATTCCAGTTCAATTTCTGAATTTCAATTGAAATTGAAATTCAGAGAACATTAAAAGAAATTGATGCGGTAGTATTTTAAATAATTTATTTTATTATATTTAATTCTTGGGTCGTTTTAATTTTGAATTAAGAGAAAATGTAAAGGAATTCATATAAATGTTGTAAAAGGGTTTTAAAAAATTAATTTTTGAGGTATTTACATTTTTAACTCAGAGTAAATGTAAAGAGATTGAAATAAAGGTTGTAAAAGTATTTTAAATAATTTATTTTATTATTTTATTATATTTAATTTCTGACTAACATTTATTTTATTAAAATAGCATTCATTTAATTGTATTTTAATTCTGATTTAAGCTACTTTTCATTTTATAGGCTATAGTGGATGAGCACTTAGATTTCACAGTAGATTCTTTTTTATATACTAATGTTTATTTTTTATTTCTTTTTTAAATATTTAAGAATTATTCTTAATTTGTCTGATGGACAGTTTTGTGATAGATCTTTTAATTGTTTTGAAAATTTTAACTCAGTTTAGCAAATTATGTCTGATCGATGGAGGAAAAAATAAATAGACATAATTACCTAAAAGTAATGCTGTAAATGCTTGTGTTTTAGAGCTTATATTGTTTCGAGCTTTAAATAAATTCCTCTGTATTGATTTTTGGGGGAAGTTGCAATTCAGTATTCTCAATTCAGCATCTGATTCAATTCAGATTCACACTCATGAAGGGAAAGGATCTGAATCTTCAGCTCTAAATCGTGCTCAACTCGACGCTAACAGGCATGGGTGTAATATTCCTTGCATGTACAGAAAATCAAAGCGTATTTGCTCCATTCCGTGACAAAGCTTTTGAAGCCAGTAGCTTTTGATGCAGATCCAGCGAATCTCAGAGCAAAACAACACGAAAAAAAACAAGAATTCATGTGTTCTTGTAAATCATTAAGATACAGCAAAATGATCTGCTACTTGAGTCTAACACCTTTAAAGTCACTTTTTCTTCTCTGGATACTGGAACATGAAGCCGCATGCTGATAGGAGATGTTGTAGAGTGTTGGTTGATCACAGATTGTTTCTCAAGAGAAGTTTGAAATATTGAGTCGAGTGTGAATAGAATAGACATTTAATGAAGATGTACAGCTGTGTCATTTCTCTGTAGACCTTCCTGAAGGTGTTTAGAGGACTAGTTCACCCAAACTAATCATTCTGGCATCATTTACTCACACTTATGTCATTTCAAATCTCTACACAAAACATGTTTAGCTACTCTGATTTTATTTTATTTCTTTTTTTTTCAAATATAGATTTTAAATACAAATACAAAAAAATATATTTGCTAAAATATGTTTCCAAATATATTTATGTAAATATATTTTCTGAAAATATATATTATTTGGTAATTAATTCCATTTTTAAAAAAAATATTGTAAAAATATAAATATATTTTTAAAAGCCCTCCATATAATCCAAGAGAATACCTTCCCATAATATGAAACGTTTTAAGAAAAAACAATAACGTGTGAACATGTGAACATATAACACATTTGAATAAAAATAAATAATGAATAAAGCCTAAATACAGATTGGAAATGTATTTTCTTGTGCCAGAAATACATTTTAAAATATATATTGGTATATGAATTATATACTATATGGGTATATTAGTACAGATATATATTAAAAAAAAAGTAAACTAAATTTATTGCAGTAATTTGAAAAACATATTTAATATTGCATGTATTTAAAATATATTTTGCCCATATATATATATATATATATTATTCTATTTATTTATTTTTATTTATTTATTTTTGAACAACATTTGGGTGAGTAAATGCTGATTGTGGGGTGATCTATTCCTTTAGTTCACTGCATAGACACTATAAGACCCTGGTTTTAGTGAACATGGAAACCTGCTAGTTGTTGTACTATTTATGCATCTTAACTGAAAAACAGAAACTTGACCTTTTTGCTTTAGTTTTTGTTCATTTTTGTGGTTTAGTCCATTAAATGAAAATAAAAGTCAAACAATTATTTTGTGTTTGTCTTTGTCCTACTACACTTTGTATGATTGTGTTTGCGAATCTATGCATGCTAGAAGTTAGAAGTATTATAGCTACATCTCTCCAAGTAATTAGTAAAGATCCTTTCGCTCTCTCATAATCACATGGTTCAGTGTTTTTCCCTCCTTACATCTCTGTTCATGGTGTTTCTGAAATGATGCAGGAAAATTCAAGCATTCAGACGACAGACAGTAATTGGGACTTTTAAGTTCTTGTCAACAAGAGTTATTGGACAGTGATTAAAAAATGTGCAAAAATCTTGCAAACATGCACTTGAATAAATTGTAATATCTGCTTCCTTATTAATAATAGGAATATATTAGTAACACTTTATAAGAACTAAACATTACTGGCATTAACAAATAGTGTCACATTAGATTATGCTTAACAGCAATGGTTGATTTGCTGAAGATGGGCTCACCCTCAGGCCATCCGAGATCTAGATGAGTTTGTTTCTTCATCAGATTTGGAGAAATGTAGCATCTCAGCAGTGGATGCTCTGCAGTCCAAGACCTTAAAAACTCTCCATTTGTGACCGAAAGATAAATACGTGTGTGTGTGTGAGAGAGAGAGAGAGAGAGAGAGAGATTTAAGGAAAGTGTGTGATTATTTAGCCAGTGTGAGAAAATGAGTGTAAAAAGTGCAGCCAAGTCTAATACCCCAAAAATATCAGACTTGTAGTTCATTTATCTGTGCGAGTCAAAGCACTGACTGAAAGAGTGTGTCTGGAGAACAATCTCTATTCCACCCTGATTTCATTAAATGATTAGAGTTGATATTGAAGATGAAATCCCATCATGCAGTCTGCCGGGAATCCAGAGAGATCTCGAGCTGATCCTGCAGACTTCAGCATCAAATCAAGCGATTAAACAACAGGTGCATGAGGAAAACAACACCTAGGCCTATTTCAGAATTTTGCATTGAATTAGACTTAATGAAATCAAGCACATTCACGCTAAGTGTGAGGTTTTTAACACGCAGTCCTGAGTGCAAGCAGGTTTTGGAGTCGTGTGTGTTTGATTAAAACACTTCTTAAAAGCTGAACAGACTTGGCTGTGACGGACAAATCCGAGGCAGAAATGTCAGAAGTGTTTGCTGAAGCGATAATATTATGATTTCCATTCAGATTTTATTTCCGGACTGCTGTTTGTGTTCGTAACTGTATCATTTATACGTTTAATCGCAC
Source organism: Enteromius mattozi (assembly GCA_032359235.1). Lineage (NCBI taxonomy): Eukaryota > Metazoa > Chordata > Actinopteri > Cypriniformes > Cyprinidae > Enteromius > Enteromius mattozi. Next base: position 4,046,912 of record JAUMHE010000099.1, on the reverse strand, counting down.
CCCGTTGTTCCAAAACACTCTTAAATGTCAAGCATCTTTATTATAGTATCATGATGATAGAGGAGATGTTTGTGAAGATGAGCGTGTGGGTGAAGATGATAGTCCTTACACACACACACACACACACACACATATCTGCATGTCATGAATGACTAACTCAAGCTGTCTGTCTTCATTACGTTCATGTTTAAATCTCCAGAGCATCAAAATATGTCGGAATCTGTTCTGTTCATTCAAAAAGCAGCATTCTTTACCTAATAAACAAATTTAGTATGGGTCGTAATTTATTTCAAGAATGCAAAGTGAAAAGCATGTGATTATGCTACTTGAAAATGCATACTGAATAATTCTGTCATATTTCGAGTCAAAATACTTTATTAGGCTACTTAATGATTCGTTTATGCAATATGCATTCATATGATGGTGCAAAAGAAGAATTGTGTTCCATAAGTGAAAATAAATGTGAGAGTGACACATGCTCCACTCACAATAGTGAAATAATTCATTTATCACTGTAGTATCTGGATTATATCACTGTAAGCACAGAGAAGGTTTATATTTACCTGGTTTTCAATGCAAACTTTTTCCTAACACGACTTCACCCAAAATCTGAGCATAAATCACCAGTGGGTTGATTATGTTTATTATGTTTGACTGGAAGACTGAAGCTGCTAAAAACAGTGTGTTTCTGCCATCTAGTGGTGGAATATGGAAAACCATGGGTTAAAATGCCCCGTATTGTCCATAAGAGGTCACTAAATCTAAATGAACACATTTCTTAAATGGTTATGCTCTTATTAAAAATCTTCTCGTCTGATCTGAAAATCCACATTTGTGATTATTCTCCTATGTTTTGAGGTTTAATGTTGAATTTGATCATAATAGTGACGTGTGAATTGATTTAAGGTTGGATGTTACACTGTATTTGTTAAATAGAGGATTTGTGGACAGTGATTCATTTATGTGTCAGTAAATGTATTTGTACACACACACACACTTATTTATATATTTATATAAGTTCTAAGCTAAAGTGAGGCTTCTCCGAATTGAGCAAGAAAGAAGGCCTGAAGTGTCATGTTTCTATATTAATATAATTATTTTATATTACATTATATCATATTATTTAATGTATGTTTTAAAAAAAAAAATTGTATATATTTATATTTTCTGAAATCCAATTACAGCAGGAATTAGTTTTTCTTGTGGCAACTAATTAGCATATATTAATGCATCTTCATCATCCTGTACATGGTAACTTCATCATTAAATGTGCTTCGTTTTAGCTTATGCAAAAAGGTCTTCCTACCATAAATTTAAAAGTGCTTCTTGATCATGTTTATTTTTTAAGTCTATATTATTATACAGTCAGTGCAGAAACAATACATTTTATAATTACAATTAAATTAACCGAATAGTAAACTTTTAATGTGATCACTCTACAAAGTACAGTCAAACCTCCATGACATGATCAAATCCATTAGTAAAACAAAGATAACAATCATCAAAGGCTGAGGTCACGTTAATGTCTTTATTTTTTTTAATATCTACTTCATACCAATATTCAAGAATTCTGGAAGAAAAGAAATGACTGTCACAGAGTAGCTCACAAAATAAAGATTCTCTTGCACCGTTATATTTTACATATTCTTAAAATGAAAAAATAAATCGACATGTGGTGTACCGTATGAAACGAAGGTAGCTGAAGATGCCAACGAGAAAAGAAACGGCCTAAGACTCACCTCGACTCTACACGGGGAACGGAAATAAAAGTATTTACACATAACATCCTCCTGAGATTGCAGAGTTTTGCATGTGGACACAAACAGCTGAACTGACCGGTTCAAGACCTTAATCTGTACTGGAAGCTGTTGATTGTACATCTGGACCCTGATCAAAACTGGTCACTTCAGGCCAGGGTTTGTCCTCCACGTTTAACACACACACACACACACACACACACACACTCATTCTCCATTGATAATATAATCAGATAATAACATGAACATGTCACAGCATCGATAGCTTTGGTGAATCCATCACTTTTATATTGCTCTGATATTGTATTTACAGACACAATCACACACTCACACACACAAACAAATGCTCACGAAACACTGAAACAGTTTGTGCGGGTAAAACAGATCACATTTGCACCAAATAAGCAAGCTGAGTCACGCCGAGCGATGCCTGTCCATCAACTGGAAAAGTGTGTCCTGCTTCCATCACGTCCAGCATTAAACTCCTCTTTCGTCCATGGCTCTCAGTGTCCGCTGGCGTCCGGTGTGGAGGAGGATGAGGCTGGGGTGGCCGGAGTGGATGCTCTGGAGCTCTTCTCCAGGCCTGGGCTCAGGACCGGGCCGCTCTCCGGAGCTTTGGCCAGGATGCGTGGCATGGATTTGGGCTGTGTCTGGAGCCCCGGGCTGCAGATGAGATGGTGTCTCTCCCAGTCTTTGTGCTGACAGAAAGAGCCGCAGTAACGTGCTGCATTACAGCCGCTGCACGTCTCGCTCGCCTTCCGCCCGCAGTTCCAGCAGCACTGAGAGCCAGAGAGAGAGCCATCAGAAAAACTACTAATAATGAACATTACATTAGAAATACAGAACCATTACACTTCTAAATATCATACTAAACTAATGCTTCTATATTAACCAAGGACAAATAAACACATTAAACTGATTAAAAGTGACATATACATATACATAAAAATATATACATAAAAAACTAAGAATTTAGTTTGGATGTGATTAATATAAATAGAAAATATAGTACAACATAAAATTATATATATATATATATATATATATATATATATATAGTAGTGCTGTCAAATGATTAATCACAATTTATTGCATACAAAATAAATGCTTTTGTTTACATAATATATGATTGTGTACTGTGAATATTTACTACGTATAAATACACACACATACAGAATATATTTTGGCAATATTTACATGTATATACATTTATATATTTTAAATATTTGTTAAAAAAATTATATATTATATTTATATATATATATTTTTTTAAATACATAAATCTATTTAATATATAAACATAAATTTTTTCTTAAATATCTACATGCATGTGTTTGTATTTTTATATACATAATATACACAGTATACACACATATATTGTGTAAACAAAAAAATATTTTGGATGTGATTCATTTGACAGCACTAATATATATATATATATATATTTATATATGTGTGTGTGTGTGTGTGTAAAAATGGACAGATATTATTTTGAAAGATAGGAAAACAATAGATTAATTGATAAATAAATAGGTGGATGGATGGATGGAT
>JAUMHE010000099.1:4018800-4040997 GCA_032359235.1 Enteromius mattozi | reverse complement strand
CAGGTTTGGTAGGTCACTCAGTGCATTGGCGTGTATTTCATATATCCGGTTGTGAGATATGTTTAAAATGATCAGATCTGAAAGTCCAATGAAATCCCCCTTGGCGATCTGATGGATGGCATTGTAGGAAATATCCAGATTGGGTCTTAATCAGAGCAGAAAGTGTTAAATTCATAAAGCCATGTCATTACACGTTGCATGTTATTTTTTATCACATTTTCTAATGCAAAAACAAAATATTTTTTTTTCTTTTATTTTCTGATATAAATGTATCACCATTTTTAAATCAAAAACATTTACTTGAGATCCAAAATGATATGAAGATATGAAGGCTTGTTTTCTGAGAAATAATGCAATGCAATACGTTACTTAAATATTCTTTACTTTGTCTTAAAAAAGGTCTTAATGTAACGTCATCAGACCAGCCTAAACCTTGTAGTATTTTATGTTTAATTTGCAATTAATTTGCATATATTTTAAGATATTTTTTTGTAAAAATGTAAACTGTAAAAAAATTGTTTTTGTAAAAAATGTTATTGATTGTAAACATTTTTTTTATTATCTGATAATTTAATTATCTCACTGCCACTAGTTTGATCTAGTTGATCAGTATTACAAATATAAGAAAGAAATGCCTACCTTCTTCATCTATATTTCTCAGTAGCAGCATGCCATGCAACCCAGTAGATCAGAGATCTGTAACAGTTTTACAGAAAGAAGCTATTTGAGTAATTCCCTCTGTTTTAATGCAGGATGTGACGTTACTGCTATAGTACTATAGTATCTGCACGTTTGCAGGTTTCTTCATAATTTTAACACCACAGATTGCTCTTCTTTTTCATCACATGATTCAAAAAAGACTGAGTCTAGTCAACAGAGGCATTCATACTGCATTACGAGGAAAAACATAGAAAAGAAATTTACCAAATACATCTTTAAAATTGCACATTGCATAGTTTTTTCATCAGATTTCCTTTCTTTTTGGAGTGAAAAGGAAAGAAATTCTTTATAAAAGTTATGACTTGTCCACACCCCCCTAAAAAACACGTCACAGAGTGGGTTTATTTTCAAACACCGCCCAAATGTTTACGCAAAGTCAGAAGGCGGAGCTATTATTCTCGCTGTAGTGTTGCTGCAGGCGCCATGTTCTGGAGACGCTGTGTGTCGTTGCGAAAGTGAAGCTACTTTGTTTGTGCTTCCAAAAGAGAACCCAACTAGAAATCGGTGTTAAGTTGTGTTTTAAACAGTTGGACACAAATATTAGAGTGTGTTCATCTCATGACCCCTTCATCTTTGTGTTTTCACCACAATATATGTTTTATAGGTGGTAAGGAGAATAAGATGCCAATCCTGATCTCAAAGATCTTCAAAGGACTGGCAGCGGACCAGACGGAGGCTCTTTACGTGGGCGATGCAATTCTGTCCGTGAACGGCAACGACCTCAGAGAGGCCACTCATGACGAGGCTGTTCAGGCCCTCAAGAAAACTGGCAAGGAGGTCATTCTGGAAGGTAAGACTGAGCGGATTGTTTGACTTCAAGGAATAGATCAGCTGAAATGATTTTGTTTTACTGGTCTTGATCCTTGGAACACAAAAGGTGAATGTTTATGTTAATATCTTGATCATTGTTTTACATATACTGTAATAACTGTGGGCTGTCAAGCTCTGGAATTAAAAAAACAGGCATATTTCTCTTCTGAAGTCATACAGTACATTACATTACAGTACATTTAACTCATTATGTGCTGGAAATCTTGAAGGATTTAACCTACTGTATCTCTCCTGAATGTCTGAATGGTGAACAAATGGATCTTTTGAGATGGATCTTTAGCTAAAACCATTTTGAAAATAACCTTTCATTTCATTAAAATAACTTTAAATTTTTTTAAAAAAAGTATTTTGTTTCGGTTATAGTAATTGCTAAGGGAACATTTCGTCATTTTTGTTTAGTTTAACTTGAAGTACTAAAATAACTAAACTGAAAAAATAAATAATTCAATAAAATAACCATAATAATAAAAGTTACATATTTAATATTTGTGTTACTTGATGCGGAAAAAAACGTTAATGTAAAGTGAAATTATATATATATATATATATATATATATATATATAAAATATTGATTACAGCACCTCTCATTTCTCATCTTTGTTTAATTGAACTTGTAGTAAAATAACAAAAAACAAAAAAAATTAATAATAATAATACATATTTAATTAAATATTTAATATGCGACTTGATGCGAAAAACAAAACGTTAATGTCATGTGAAATAAAATATATGAAAAATCTCTTTTTGTTTAATTTAGTATTAAACTAACTGAACTGCTAAAGTACTAAAATAACTAAAAATAAATAAACTAAAAATAATAAATAGAAACTATATATACATATTTAATAAAAAAAAATCTCATTCTAAATATTAGAAAAGGCTAGTATAGCAATGAACTTGATTTGATTTATTTCATGATTCAGCTCATCCAGTTTTAGAATTGTTCCTTGTATAGTTCACTGGAGTGGATGTTCATTTCTAAATTTGCACAAAAATCTTTCAGACTTGGAATATAGAATCATATGAACCACTTTTTATATATATTTAGATTATACTTTTATGTTATTTTTGTCATTTTGGAGTTTGACTCACTCATTCACTTCAGAGCAGGCGCTGACCAACTTTTCTTTTTTAGTTTGCACACTGTCTCCGTTCTCTCTTTCTCTTAGTGCAGGGGTCAGCAACCCTTTTGACACGAAGTGTTCAGATGGGAAACCATCAGACCTTAATAACAGCACACAAGTGTTTGGAGCTAAAACTGAGCATGAGTATATCAGTGAAAGATAATTACATTAATGCACATCTTTAAAAGGCTTGATGGAGTCCATAATGGAAGATGGGCTGTATAGTTTTTATGAGTCTGCATGTGCGTGTTAGATACCCATAATGCCATATCAGCATTTTAGCCTTTTTAAGAAGGCTCTTAAGCGCCAATGATGCAGGAGTGAACAGGGTTTGCATGTAATGCTGCTCTCAGGTCCTATACTTATGAGTTCAGAATTCATAATTACGAGACATGTGCCCTCAGTGAGTTTTGGACTGGATGTTTTGACAATCTCATGTTTCTTTCTGTCTTTTTTCAATGCTGCATTCACAGAAAGCTTTTTTTTAGCACTAAAGCCTAAGAAAATGAAGAGCAAACGATGCATATTAGGCTGTGTGCCTCAGAAATATTTTGTCTTATATTCCTGTTTTGTTTTTCAGACAAAATATTTACACATTTTATGTTGTTTTAAATATACTTAAGGCTTAAATAATTTGATTAGGTTTGTGAATTAAAAAAATAAAGGTAGCAGTATAGTTATAATTAATAATCACATTTAGATTAATAATTTACGTTTATGCATATAGCAGACACTTTTATCCAAAGCAACTTACAAAAGTAGAACAAAATCAGTAAATAAACTGGTAGCACTTTACTACTTTACTACTACTACTGACTGTGTTTTTATTAACTAATGTTAACAAAGTTAACTCAAATTAAAGTGCAATAAATAAATCAAAACAAATTCAAAACAGTAGTTTTACCTAATAGATGAGCTAAATAAAACAAAGTTGTATTTTATTAAGAAGACATTTTTAATTAAGACTAAATTGTACAGTCACCATTCACAATTACAGCTTATTTTGTTTTGGCTTTCATGATTATACTTTTAAAGATCATGTGGGAAACTGGCACATAGCAGCAGTCATCAGTAGCACAGGTGTATTTGTAGCAATAAACAACAATACATTGTATGGGACAAAATGATCGATTTTTCTTTTATGACAAAAATAATTAGAACATTAAGTGAAAGTAAATTTCCTACTGTAAATATATCACAACTTCATTTTTGACTGGTAATATGAACTTCATTTAGACAACTTTAAAAGTGATTTTTTTTGCACCCTCCGGTTCCAGATTTTCAAATAGTTGTCTCTGTCAAATATTGTCCTCTCCAAACAAACCAGACATGAATAGAAAGCTTATTTATTCAGCTTCAGATGATGTATAAATCTCAAATTCCAAAAATTGGCCCTTATGTGCTCCAGGGTCACATTCTGGCGTGATTTATAGGTAGTATATTTGGTGAATATTAAAAGAAGAAAATGATATCAGACATTTACAACATTTCAGGCGCTGTGTCTTATTTTCTTCTGTAATTCTCACTTGATGATCCTAAATCTGAGACAAACAGGCAGCATGAGAGAGTCACAACAGGAACGATTGGAAGCCTTTCTCACCATGCTTGGGTATAAAAGGCGTTATCACACACACACACACACACACATGAGCAGCTCAGACTCTTACAGTGGGTTCTATCTCAGGGATTTACTCTATTGTGCTTAGTGAGTTTTCTGTGTGTCTGGTTCTGCTTTCCTCAAACATCAGCTATTACATCTGCTTCAGTCATACTGCGAATGTGGAGAATGATCTCTCAGACACACACATTTAACATCTGATCAGGTTTACTGCGCCTGCGGTGTTTATTTCTCCAACACGTTCTTCTGTCGTTCTTGTTGAGAGTGGGAGGGTTTTCTCCTGTGACATTTGAATCAAACAAATCAGGCATGAGGGTTGGTGACCTTCAGCTGCCCCAGATTTATTGACTATAAATTCATTTCATTTGTGGTATAATATGTGGGTTTGAGCTGAGCAGGATTCCATGAAGGATCCTTTCTGTGCAGTGTCTTGCATGAATTTATCATCTCGCCTGATTTAAAGAGGAAGGTAAACTGAATCCTTCTGATTCCACATGTTAACACCGTGTCCAAACCAGACGTGACACGACATGCTTCCAGTGTTAAGTCATGTTTCTGTTGTAAATGCACATAAATCACAGCCAATGAGAATGTTTCGTAATTTGGTTTTATAACATTGGAAGTCTGAGGCAGAGCCAACGTTTGATATGTAGATCATGGAGTTGGGAAAGATATTGCATTTGGAAAGGATTCAGAAAAGAAAGATTATGTTGTTATGTTTTTGTATTTTTTATTAAATTGATGGGCAAATGTGCAGATTGTGCTGGTGCATCTTAGTTGATGTTTTGACTTAGAGCTATTCTTTTGTCACCATTGTTTGCTTCATTTTATTTTGTTTGTTTGTTGTCCCTCTTATATCAGCAGATGACCACCAAATGTAATTGTAATTGTAATATTATATGAAAATTGATTAATATATTGCAATCAATTTATGTTATAATGTCAAACATATTTGTTTGAATATTTGTTGAATGTTAGAAACGAAAAAGGTTTAGGGTCAGAAATTAGTACTTTTATTTAGCACAGCTGCCTTAAATAAATCAAAAGTGACAGAAAATACTTTTTTAATGTTACAAATTCTGTTCTTTTGAACAGAAGAGTCCTGGAAGAAATTACAAAGCAACTGTTTTCAGTCCAGAAATGATTTTTGAGCAGCAAATCAACATATTAGAATGATTTCTGAAGGATCATGTGACATGCTGAAAATTCAGGTTTGATTACAAGAATAAATTACATTTTAAGACATATTCACACAGAAAACCTCATTTTAAATTGTAATAATATTTCATGATTTTTCAGAATAAATCTTACTGACCGCAAACTAGTGTGCATTATATTCGGAGTGGCTTGCTAGCATACTGTTTACTCTAATAGTATTTGATATATTAAACTTGTATAATTTATACAATTAACTTTACATTTTTTATGCAAAAGTGATCAAATCAAATCAAAGCATTGCATTGTGCATGCAGTGTGCCTTGATCATGTACTGGCGAATGCATATCGTCCAAGTATTCCATGCATGTGTAATATTCACAAACTGTATACAGTATACTACAAAAATAGTCTGCGTAGCATGCTATTCTGAACATATCGCTCGTCAGATGCTGAGATGCTCCACCCTGCTGCTCTGTAGAGATGCAAACTGACTTCATTCCAGCTCAGATCTTCATACTTGTGGCCAAATTGAATATTTGCACTTACCTAAATTAAATTCGTAAGTGCTTCCAGCTGTTTTTACGGCTTCCAGTCAGGAGAAGTTGTGGCGTATTTCTGGATTGATGAAAGCGTTTCTTTCCAGATTATTCAGACGTTAATGAAAAGGAAAGCATGCATTAGCTACTTGATCCAAGCACACGCTGCTTATATTAAAAAGAAACACACACACACTCTTTTACAGTTGTTTTCAGCTGCTTCCACACATTTGCAAAACTGTCTTTTTTTAACAAACAACTTAACACACAAATACAATAAATGCACTTTTCTAGACAGGTAAAAATTATTGTCTTTTTTTAGAAAAAAAATGTCAAAATTAATGTTTTTTTCTGAAAACAACACAATACATTTTACTTGTCTAGAAAATCCTTCTTGATTTAAGAATTTTTAGACATTTTGGCTAAAAACACGACAAAAAATCTAAGCTAGATAGCATTTTTTGCAGTGTAGCTAAGGTGTCTGCAAATGTTTGTGATATTTTCAATGCAGGGCTTCATTTTGCAAGAGATGTAAGGCATTTTGGATTTTGTGTCTGCAGTTCTTGATATGTGTGTGAAGCTTTAAAAAAAGGGGCAAAGTTTTGAAAATGCAAAAACTGTTCATACTCTTCATTTTGAAGTGCATTGACATTGAGGTATTTTTGAAGTGTGCGAATGCTGTTTTGGGATCTCTGTGTGTTTGGTCCGGTGGTTTTGTTTGTGCATGTGTGTTTTCAGGAACATTTTTGTGTAGGCGAAAAATTCCAGGCCCAGCGTGCTTCGGGAGTCACGGTGTAGCCAATCAGATGGATTCCGGATGCTCCCACGGCAACCGGAGGGCAGGGGCCCGACTGTAGGGGTCTGTTGTGTTTGACGTGGCTCCGGACTCTTGTGTTTGTCCAGTCAGGCAGCAAGAACAACTGCATGCCTCCGTGTCCCCGAGCCGGGCCTCAGCACCTGTAAACCAACGACCGGAGTCAGCAGCTAGAAAAATCTCTATTTAGTCTCTTAAAGGATGCTCGCTTTGTGTCCCAAAGGGCAGGAATGTAAGCAATGACAGCGCAGACAGATTTATATCTAGTTTTTCTTTTCCCAGAAGCACTTTAAGTGAGTGTGTGAATGCAGACGTGAATGTTTGGATAAGAATTAGAAGAAGCGATAGTTTCCCTCAAAAGTCTGTGTCATTAGATGTTTTTATTCAGCTGACAGGATTCACTTCGAAAGAGAAACTCTTGGAATATTCTTTGCTTTTGGAATATTCTTTTATCTGAGCTATGGAAGCTTTCTTAAGACTTTTTTTTTTTTTAATTGCAGTATCACAAGTTTATACTTCATAGTTCTGACTTTTTTCTTGTAATTGTAATATTATATATTTTCATGTCTGTGAATTCTAAGTTTGTCTTACAATTAATAATTTTTAGTTTTATTTTATTTTATTTTAATTCTAAGACTAAGTCAATATTGTAATATTGAGTTTATATCTAATAATTCTGACTTTTTCTTATAATTCTCTAGTTATATCTCTTAATTCTGAACTTATTCTCATAATTCTCTGGTTATATCTCGTAATTCTGACTTTTTCTCATAGTTGCAAGTTTATATCTCACCATTCAGAGTTAACTCTATGTGTTTGAAATACATTTATTTCATGCTCAGTATGCTACTATGAATTAATGAATTATGAATTAATTTTTACTCAATTCTGAGTTAAAATCTTGCATTTCTGACTTCAGAAAAAAAAAACATTAGAATATCAGCTCCTTACTCATGAGACTTAATTATGTTTCATATAAAATATCAATGTTGTCTTAAATGGGGCAGTCATAGTTAGGAAGTTGGACTTGTAACCCAAAGGTCGTGGGTTCGAGTCCCAGGTCCGGCAGGGATTGTAGGTGGTGGAAGTGAATAACCAGCACTCTCTCCACCTTCAATACCACGACTGAGGTGAGACCCTTGAGCAAGGCACCGTTCCCCCAACTGCTCCCGGGCGGAGCACACTGTGTGTGTGTGTGTGTGTGTGTGTGTGTGTGTGCACGTTGGATGGGTTAAATGCAGAGCACAAATTCCAAGTATGGGTCACCGTACCTGGCCACAAGTCCACTTCACTTTCAATTAAATGTTCTTTGGAGCAATTATCTTAAGTAAATACAAAGGAGTGATATGTGAGTGATTGATTTAAACAATTGAGGTACTCAAAAATATCTCAAAAGTTATTTTTCAAAAAACTCAGAAATTCCTAACAATTTCACAATTATTTACAAAGAAATGGCAAGAAACACTGAAATTCTCAAATTTTGAATTTAAAAGTTAAAAAATGTAAAATATGTTCCAATAATCTTTATTTGCGACTACAAAACTGATTTTTTTACCATGTAGTGAGAATGCAAGATTTTAACTCAGAATTGACTAAAAATTAATTCATAATTCATTAATTCATAGTAGCATACTGAGCATGAAATAAATGTATTTCAAACACATAGAGTTAACTCTGAATGGTGAGATATAAACTTGCAACTATGAGAAAAAGTCAGAATTACGAGATATAACCAGAGAATTATATTAAGATCTCTGACTTTGGATTTCAGGCAAATCTGGGTCTTTTATCAGAAGAAACATCTCTCTTCAGTCTCGTTGCTGAGATACTAAAGGAAACATCATTCACTAGTTCCCACTTCCTCTGCGATAAAATAGCTTGTTTGGCGGTCTGTCTGGGTGACAGGCAGGGAGCCCGGCGGCCCTGAGCCCTAGGAGGTTTACCCCTAGAAGGCTAGCGTTAACAGATGCTCGGAGCCCGGCCTGGACCCCGCAAGCCCCCCGCAGGAAGTGGAGAACGGGGCAACGTTAGACCGTTCCCCTAATTGGGCTGCAGCTTAGGTGGTGGAAGGGGACGGCGGTGGGAGACAAAAATGCAGAAGCCGAGTAGAGGAATTGAGCGGTATTTAAAGCAGCGGGGTAGAGTTAGGCTGATAATTAATAACGAGGAGATTGATAGCAGCTGCGATCGTTCGCTCATGGTTCTCCCGAAATTCGATTAATTGCTTAATCGTCATAAAGTGTTTTATTTTTAAGATGCATGAATTTATTTACATTAAGATATTGCAATCGAACACTTTTCATAATGCAACGATGCACAAATAGAGTTATGTGTTGCGAGAAGTGTGTGCATTCACATACTGTAGTAAAGCAGAGATGTCTTTATTTCACAGCTGAATCTGGCACTGGATGGGATCCTAACATTTGGTTTGGGTTAAACCAAATCTTTCAAAGATGAGCTGTGTTTTTCCGCCTGTTACTCATCAGAGCACTCATGACCTCCTCCCTGTTTCCTTCCTTTGCTTTTCTTTTTCCTACCGTTTCCACACTGAAAACCGATAGACTGCTCCTATTTTAATCGATGGAGCTAAACACGACCATCGTTGCTCTTTAATCTGTAACATTTTCTCCTAGACAGTAAATGGAGAACTAATGAAGACTTTCGTTTAGAGCCAATTGGATTGGAAACAGGATTTTCCATGTGAAAAATACAGAGTTGGGCTTTATTTGAGGCCATTTTAATCAAGTAATTGTTCATTTTTCTGTCTTCTAGAGTTTCAGAAGAGATCTCAACTGTGTCTCAACATGTGCTTTTAATTTGCCAATTGATCTAATGATCTGAGCTGCTCTCTGTGTTCATTTTATACTCTTACTGGATGACAAATCTGTGTTTCATTAAGATAATAAAAGAACCGTCTCAGACAAAGTTGAAATCCACAGAGATCTTCATAAGTCTCCTGTGCTGTGAAAGAGCAACCTCTGCTCTTTACCGTTTCCTCACAAAAATGCACACGGCATGGTAATTTTAATTCCACAAAGGCCATTTAGTATCAGTCCCGAAGGGCTTTTGTGCGACAAAATCCTTGCGTCTATAAATAGCCCCAGAATCCTTTAATCTAAACCTCTGACGGGAGTCTTTTGTTGATGTGATTAATGTTTGCTAGGAGATGCGAAACCACTGAAGACTTGAATTATGAGAAATCAGCAGCAGAAACCAAAGGAAATAACGAGGAGCAGAAGATGAGACAGTATTAGTGTGTGTTTGTAACATTAAGCATTGTTTGCGTATGATTAAATAAATGAGAACGAAGGCCAATCACATTTCAGTATGCAAGTAATATGATGTCATCGACGCCGTTGGTTGCATTTTAAAGCTGAAGATTATTTTTAAGTCAGTGTCAGATTTTCACATTTTAATCTTACATTTCTCAAAAGTTTATAAAAACCTTTATCTATTAGGAAGAAATTGGACTTAGTAAAGTGAGCATTGCGTACTAGAATAAGAGTTTATACCACTGTTTAATAGTTTGTGATCAGTACGATTTTTCTTTTTTTTTTTTAAGGAAATAAATATTTTAATCCAGCAAAGATGCATTAGATTGATCAAAAAGCATTTATAATGTAAGGCTGTTTTTTTAAACAATCATGAAAAATAAAATGCATCAGTTTCCACAAAAATATTGTGCACCTCGACTGTTTTCAACATTGATAATAATCATAAATGTTTCTTTAGCAGCAAATAAAAATATTAAAATGATTTCTGAAGGATCATGAAGACAGGAGTAATGATGCTGAGAATTCAGCTTTGCATCGCAGGAATAAATTATTTATAGTTTCACACAGAACACTGTCATTGTAGGTTACAATAATATTTTACAATTTTACTGTAATTTTTGATCAAATAAATGCAGCCTTGGTGAGCATAAGAGACTTCTTTATAATATAATAAAAATCTTACCAACCCCAAACTTTTGAACATATACAGTAGTCTAGTCTAAAATAGAACTGTTACATTTCAATAAAAGATTGATCTTGGCCATAAACCAGGAACATGTATTCCTGTTAGATTTTGGTGTGTTACACAGAGAATTGTGTGTTGTGTTTTTGCAAAAAAGTGTACGAAATTGGAAACCGAGTCAAAGGAGTATGGTTTTGCAGATTTGGTGTGTGCTTCTGCTGTTTCAGAAACTGTGTGACAGTCAACAGAGTCAGCTTTATTTCCCTTCAAGTTTATGTCACCTTTAAAGAGCATGTGAGGCTGATTCTGCTGAGTGTGTGTGTGTGTGTGGTCAGCAGGTGAATGACTGAGGAATTCAGACGCAACATGTGTGAAAACAGACTGTGTGTGTGTGTGCGCGATGCTACTGTAAATGTATTTATAGAGCGAGAGAAAGACGGCTGTGTTTGTCCGCAGCTGTATGTGCTGACTCGCTGAAGAGTGTTAGTGAACGACTGACCGCTGAGAACAGCTCTATTCTGAGCCGAGGAAGCCCCTCTCCACCGCCATCACTCGCTCAGAGAGAGAGAGACGGCTGTGTTTCACACTTCAGTCTCTACAGTGAAACTCCATCTGCCCTCCATAGTGGCGTCTTCTATTTATACCATCATGAATGTGTGTGTGTGTGTTAATGTTAGAGATGGAGACCGCATGGAACTAAATGTAGCCCTGAAACAAACTTAACTTATTTTTGTTGTTGTTGTCTGATAATATGTGCAACTTCCCAATTCTATAATCAATGCTATAATCAAATACAAACTTGTGAATTATTTCTTTCTTTTAGTGCTTCAATGTAGCACTGAATAGTTTTTTAAAGTTTTTTTTTTTTAGGTAGATGCTGCAATTTTTTACTGTATTTTGGAGTTTAATAATTGAGTTCATTATTCATTCAATATATTTAAATAATTTATATATGGGCATTTATATATTGAAAAAGATATTGCTGATGAGTTAATCAAACACACTCTGTTTGAAAAGTCCTTTCCTCTAATCTAGATCAATGGATATTTATATATATTTAAAAAAAAATCATATTTCTGATGGATAATGATGCGATAAACATGATCTCTTTCAAATTTATTCTTGTGAATAGTTTATTTTTCAATGTACCAACGAGCCCAAAAAAGAATCTATTCAAAATTGATGTATTCAAGCTTAATAAATTCAATGAAATTGAGATGTATAATTCATTACATTTTAATATAGATAACTGGATTTTAATTACATTTTATTTATTAAATTATATATATATATGCATGTATGTATGCTAGTATAAATTAGATCATTGGATATTGAAAAATACGTCCTTCAGTATCTTGAGTGTAGTCGTGATTGTAAGTCACTTTGGTTAAGAGCATCTGCAAAATGACTAAATGTCAATGTAGTACAATAGCGTTTAAAGCAGGACATTGCTTTAATGTTATTCAGCAGCTGTTGTTTTGACCTCTAAATTTGATAAACTAGAGTGTTTTGACCCTTGAGTTGTATTTGACTGCTGTGACTTTTATCTCCAAATTGTATTAAACGACTAGCCTCTTATTTTCAGCCTCTGAAGGTCAGAAGGCTGGAGCTTTTGAATAAAATGAGGAAAATGTGACAGTATTTGGACATGTACTTTTATTTCTATGCATGTTACATTGTAGCTTTGACAACAGTGTGAAAATGTGGCCATTTTAAAATCAGCTCAAATATTCAGCGTTCAGCTCATGTGTTTTATTAACCTCAAACACAGATGTGTATGTGAATGTTAATTCATGACGGTTACCTGGACTTATTTCTGGCAGCATGTATATATCATGCATTGTTCTTTTCTGAAGCGTCTGAATGTGCCATGGGTTTGTCTAAACTGTGCAAACTCACTGGACCTCAGCACTGAGCACATTCAGTAATACTTTCCTAACACAAGTGTTTTATTTTTGGAGGCAAACTTGTTTGGAACTTCTTCCTCTTTCATCTGAAGCTGCTTTGTTGGTAGTTTGTTCTTTTCTTTTATAGTTGTTCAACTTAAATCAGCATGATTTCAGAGTTTAGTGGGTTGTGCCCACAAACGGATGTGTTCAAAATAGCATACAGTACTACTCATACTATTTTTGCAGCATGCATGTTGTGAACAATATGCATAGAATATTTGTAAACTAATGCATTTGACATTTTTATTTTTGCATGTATAATATTTTACATTATTCCTATAGTTGTATTAAAATTTTTAATTTAATTTTTATTTTATAAATTGTATTTTATATTGTTTGCATTTTTTATTTGAAATTAAAACTGCTTAAAAATACAAAAACTCAATTTGTATTATTTTTTATAAACTGTATTTTGTATTGTTTATATTTTGTATTTGAAATGAAAAAAAGTTTAAAGATACACAAAAATCAGTTTTTATTATTTATATTTTTTATAAATTATATTTTATATGGTTTGTATCTTTTAGTTACTTTTTAGAAAATATTTTTAAATTCTGTTTTGATTATTTGCTTTTATATAAATTGTATTTTATTTTGTTTGTATTTAAAAAAAAAAAAAGAATATATATATATAATTTGTATTATTAATAAATTGGTTTTTATATTTTTGTATTTTTTATAAATTATATTTAAATTTTTTTTTTATTTTTATTTAAAACAAAAAAAAATGTGTAAAGAAAAAAAATCAGTTTTTATTATTTGTATTTTTTTATACATTTTATTTTATGTTCTTTGTATTTTTTATTATTTGAAATGTTTGTTGTTGTACGGTGCCTAAACCTGTTTCACATGCAAATGTATTCAGTGTCACCCAGTATTCATTGTTTTCGTTGTAGTATGTAGTAAGCAGTATGCTGGTGTTCCAATCTAATCATGACTAGAGTTTGTTGATCAGGACAGTAGTAAAGAGACCTGTGCTGACAGGAACAGTATGAATAATGCCCATCTCTATTTCTCTTTCTCTCTGTAGTGAAGTATATCAAGGAGATGTCTGCGTTCTTTAAGGGCGGATCGACGACGGGACCCCCGGTGCTGGATTCTCCTCCAGCTACTCCACAGAAACAGACAGACCCCGCTCTAAAAGAGACCCGGACCATCCCGCTCCGAATGTGCCACGTGACACGCAAACAGTGTCCGCCGGACACAGAGGACAGGTACAAACACACCTGTGCTGTTCACATCTGTCTCTGATTAAGATCATTATTCACTCCAGCTTTTCTCATTCAAAACCACTCGGAACTTATCTGTTATTGCATTTTTTTATTTAAATGTTTATTTCTTTACAGCTTTTGTGTGCATTGACACACTATAAAAAATAGACACATTTATATAGATTTATAATAATAAAAATATATATTATATTCTTCCAATCAAAAGTTTAAGGTCGGTAGGATTTTTTTTGTGTGTTTTTGAAAGTCTCTTCTGCTCACCAAGGCTGCATTTTATTTGATCAAAAATACAGTAAAAAAAATTATATGTAAATATATTTTAAAATGTAATTTATTGCTGCAATTTCCAGCATCATTACTCCAGTCTTCAAAAACAGATGCGCTGCTTCATATCATATATCATATCATATCATACTTAATATTGGCCATTATTTATAGCCGTAACATGGCCTCAATTCAATGTTCTTAGTGACCCCAAGCTTAATTTAATTTAATTTCAATTCTTAATTTAATTACAATTTTTAATTTAATTTTTGATATTTGGTCAATATTTAAAGCCATATCAAATTACTTTATTATATACTTTATGCCTTTAACTCAATATTCTTAGTGACCCCAAACTATAATATAATTCAGTACAATACAGTGAAATATAATGTAATATTTTTTTATATTGGTCTCTCACTCAATATTTTCATCAATGAAACACCAGTCAGCACATTCAACATTAGTGCATCCTAAAACAGCCTAGAGTTTGAATTATGAACTTTATTGGTTGGTAGAAGTGTTGTTTATAACTGCTATTATAGTATTATGCTTATTATGTAAATATAAAGCGTTATGTCACGTGAGTCTGCTCTTCTGTGTCTGGAGGTATTTTGAGGTGGTGTCGGCAGACAGACAGAAGTGTGTGTTTCTACGAGCTAAAGATCACGCCATGGCTCAGGCCTGGTACAACGCCATCCAGAGCGGCAGCACAGCGTTACTGAGCAGTGCCAGAGCTGAGCTCAACGCCCTGCAGCCCAGTCTGGACGTCACACACATCGGCTGGATCATCGAGCAGGTGACGAACAGACACACACACCTGAGATGAGACTACATGATGCAGCAGAGACTGATGACTGTGTGTGTGTGTGTGATGCAGGGCTCAGAGCGGCCGATCCTGGCGGTGTTGACAGACAGAGATCTGCTGCTCTACACATCTCTACCCGACAGCAAAGAGATGCTCAACAGCCCAGACAAGAGCTATCCGTTAATTACCACCAGGTACACACTCACACACACACACACACATAACACACACGCATAACACACTCGAACCATACACGAGAGCGAGATACATGAGAGGACATGCATTACACGCATTTACCACTGTAAAACAGTGATGTTGGCTCAATTCATGACAGATATAGTAATTAAACATTTATTGATAAAGTATAATAAAATATTATTTCATTATTATTATTATTAATATATCATAATTTGTAATTATTTTAGACATTTATAAATATTATATATATATAGATAGATAGATAGATAGATAGATATTAAAAATGGTTAAAGTTATTGTTTATCTGCTTTTGCAAATGAACTCTTCATATACTATATATATATATATACATACACACAGTATTTACCATACTTCAATAGAATGATTTGATACAGATTTTTATGGTGAGTTTTTTGTTGTTGTTGTTGTTGTTCCTGACAGTAATAATCCTAATAAACAGCCTCATCGGTTGGTTTGTAAAGCAGATGTGTGTGTTTGTCTCGGTCAGGCTGGTTCACTCAGGCCCAGGTAAGACCTCATCAGTCCACGACTCTGAGCTGACGTTCGGTCTGCGTCTGGGCACTAAGCAGGGCGTGGAGACGCATCTCTTCAGAGTGGACACGGCTAAAGACCTGTCCACCTGGACACACCTGCTGGTGGAGGGCTGCCACAGCGCCGCCGAACTCGTGCAGGAGGTCACCACAGGTATGTGTGTGTTTGTTTGTGTGTGTGGTTTATATATAACTGTAGGGACTTAAACCTGAATACACAGACTCATGGGGACTTGTGTCACGGTGTACCAGCAGGTGTACAAAAGCTTATGCATGATACAGAATGAGTTTCTTTGGGAAAGTAAAAATGCCTGTAGTTTCCTGTAAGGGGTAGAGTTAGGTGTACATGTAGGGTTGATGTAGGAGAATAGAAAATACAGTATAATTCAGTATAAAAACCATTATGCCTGTGGCAAGTTCCCACAAGCTGACCAGATAGCTCTGTGTGTGTGTGTTTGTGTATGAAGTGTGTGTGTGTGTGTGTGTGTGTGTGTGTGTGTAAATATATAAATCAGTTTAGTTGTTTTAGTTTATGCTAATTTGTTCTAGATTTTTAGTGCTTGATAAAAAACTAAAAGTAATAAAATTACTTAAACTTATCATTTAATTTAAAAAGAATAATAACTATAATAATTAGTATTATTATTTTATTTTAAAGGATTCAATACTATGCAAAGGCATTTACATATTTATAAATATATTGATATAAATTGTGAATTAGCTTTTTAACATTTTTAGTTTTTTATTTAAATTTATGTAAATTTTATTGTGTACTTGTCTTTTTTTCTCTCAAATAGAACAATTTAGGATAAATACATTTTTATTTCAGTTTTATTTAATTATTTTTCAATTAGTAATTTTCATGTTTTAACTTGAACTTACTGTACATCAGTTCTTCTTTCCACTTAGTCAAAGTTTTTTTTTTGTTTTTTTTACAATATATATATATATATATATATATATATACAATTTGCTAACCCTGAACCTACCCTAACAGTCTCCTCTGAGAGTTAGTAGACATGTATTAGTTGACATGTGGTTACAGAGTTACTTATAATTAGTAGAATGTATACAGTGGACTCAAAATAAAGTGTAGCTGAAGTGTGTGTGTGTTGTGTTTTGTGCAGCGTGCAGCTGGAACGGGAAGGCCTGTATGTTGAGCGTTCACATCGACAAGGGCTTCTCTCTGTTCACGGAGGAGTCTGGCGTCAGGAGAAGCGTTCTTCTCCAGCAGCCCTTCGAGCATCTGCGCATGTCTTCAGACGACGGCGTACGCATGATGTTCCTCGACTTCGGAGGCCCAGAAGCTGAGATTGTGAGACAACCCCTGCAATCGCTTTACTTACTTTTAGGTTTACCCGGATTTGGTTGTGAATTCAGTAGGAGAAACTCTTATTGCTCTGCTTTCTGATGCTCTCACTTCTGTAAATTTGATAATAAATGTGTTGAGATGGCTGAGTTTGAGACAACGATGAGATCTCTTCTAAACCAGAGACACGTGTGAGATTACTGAGATCATTTTCTCAAGAAAAACATTGGAGAAATTGGAGACTTGTCACGGATAATTGTACTGTTTGAACATGCACATAATGAGGCCAAGAGAACATTTGAGATTTTTGTTAAGTAATTTATAGTGTTACAAATTTTAATTTTTATATTTTCAGTTATTGTTTTTATTTTAGTAATTTTTTTTTTCATTTTTATTATTTTTAATAACTATTTGCTAAATAACTGCTTTATTTCCAGTTCATAATTATAGTGTTTCAACTCAAACTTGTTAGATTAAATTTTTGTTATATATACTAATTTTCTAATTTATGTTACATTTATTTTTAAGTGTTTAGTTTTAGTTTTTATTTTATTTAAACATTTAATTATTTGAAATGTTTGTTGCATAATTTAATACAAACTTTTTTATACTTTTATACAAATTTTTGTTACATTTATGTGCTTTTGTCATTTTTTATTAGACTTTTTAAGTCATTTATTTTTTATTTCCAGTTTGAGTGCTTCAGATAAATTAATAAAAGTTTATTTCATTTTTTTATTATGGTTTATGTTAATATATTTTCTAATTTAATTTTACATTTATTTTTGTATACAAAATATTTTCAGTTTTTGTTTGAATTTTTATTAAGTTTATGTACTTTTGTCATTTTATTAGAATTTTAAGTAATTATTTATTATTGTATTTATTTCCAGTTTCAGTGCTTTAAATACACTCATTTATTTCCTTTTTTAATCAAATTTAAATTTTTACAGTTTATGCTGTAATTTATTACATCTATGTGTTTTTGTCATTTGTATTAAAATTTTTAAGTAATTATTATTTTTATAGTTTTTATTTATCTCCAGTTATTAATTTGAGTGCTTCAAATAAACTAACATCAGTTATATAATTTATATATAACTATATATATATATATATATATATATATGATTATATATTTTCTAAGTTTTGTTTAGTTTTTTTTTTTCATTTATTTTAAAATTTATTTTATTTTTAAAATGAACAAAAATGTTTTTAATAGTTTTAGGGTTAGTCTGAGAAGTCGGAGAATACACTAAATTTGCTCTCAGTAAAAGTAACATTTGCGATATTAATGTGATTTTTTTTTTTTTTTTCAGCAATTGGACCTTCACTCCTGCCCTAAAACCATCGTCTTCATCATTCACTCTTTCCTGTCGGCCAAGGTCAAGCGACTAGGGCTGTTGGCTTGACGACGCCTCCGCAGGACAAACGCCATGACGACGGAAATGACCGGTGGACCACTGGACATCAAGCCAAATCTTCCCTCACAGACTGTCAGCCATTCACTGTGTGTTCCTCGTAACGCTGACCTTTTATTCGTTATCATTTTATTGGTTTGTATCTCAGATAAACTTTATGAATGTTTAAAACATAATCACATAATCATATGAGAGCGGCAACAGAAATAAAACAAGAGATTAAACTCTGTTCCAGAACCTACATAGGCAGCTGTCTACTAAGGGAGCATCTATTCTGAACTGATGTAAGACACTAAGATAAGGCTGCAGTAGTAAGTGGAAAAATATGCATAAAATAGTCCATTGTAATAAAAAACATAAATAAATAATTGCTAAAATGCAATAAAATAATTACATTAAAATAAAATACATACGTTAAAAATAATAAATTTAATTACTTTTAATTATTATAGTCTCTATACTCTTCAGTGTTTAATTAATTGTTTCTAAGAATTTATCTTGACTCATCTTACAGTATTTAGATTTATCCAACAATCTTGTTGCAGTGCATTCTGGGATTGCCTTGAACGCATAACATACTTGTGATGCTGAATTCAGATGTTCCCGGCAGCCTTCCTACGATGCCTTAAAAGTGCTGTCTAAGAAGGCAGCTAACTAGGTTTTGGAACAGAGCCTGTGATAAACGCAGCTGCTCTGATTGTGAAAAGGGCTTTAATGTTTTGGCAGCTGAGAGCGTTTGAGAAGGAAAATCTCAAAATTCACCTTCCTATGGTGAGAAATAATGCTTGTTTCCAATCTGACTTCCTTCTGACTTTAACTATAACCTTTTAAGACACCTCATCTTCCAGAATATCTGCTATGAATCTATGCATCTGTGAAGAGAGAGAGTCAACCCGCCAAACCCTTACTAAAGATACTACAGTACTTTACGATGGCCATATTCATATTTTATATGGTTGTCTGTAAGGGAGATGTGGTTAGATCTCTTTCTTTTTCAAGCCAAAACTACAAATAAAAGTCTATTTCAGATTTAGTAACCTTCACCAAAAGTAGTTTGAGCTGAAAACCCCTTGCAGTTCAGTCTATATTTGAGATAACTGTGTTATACTGACCTCTAATGGGCATAAAGAGCATTACTATCAGTATGAGCTGATCTCTGGCTGTGTTTACAATCACATACTGCATACTAGATTAGCGAGTTGATGTTAAATAAACATGGAATAGTGCATTTCAAATAAATGTAATTAAAGATAAAATAAACTAAATTTTAAAAAAATTACATTAAATAGTTAAATTAATAAATTTAATCATTTTTAGTTTAAATATTTTTTAAGAATTAATTTTTAATAAGTACTTTAAACCAGAGCACACTGCAATGAATACTCTATCCCAGAATGCAATGCACTCGATCTTCTGTATCCAGATAAATAATAATAGGCTAATAGTCACGATATTAAATCATCATTTGCTTAGATGCCTGAAAGTGTCATTTTTACACATGCGTGCATTAAAAATTCACAATAACTTCTGGGATAAGCAGATGTTTATTGTTGCACGCTGTTTGAAACAGCAGGCAGTGTGCAGGATTGCATTGTAAACACAGCCTCTTTTATGCAATACCATCTTGTTTTGTTATTTTTCTTTGTTTTTTACCTCCTTCGGTCTGATTTGTGTGAGTAATGATGGCACTCAGCTGTCCTTTCTGTTCTCCTGCTCAAGCTACGTGCAAGTGTTTTGTTTTTTTTTCTCAGAGAGGGACTTTTACAGCTGGAAAATATCCTTCATGTGGCCTTTTTTAAACTCTACTAAATTTTAATATATTATAATTCAAACTAAACTGTAGTCAAACTATGTTAGCTATCAGATGGAAAATCGTATTATATCCTTATTTAAACAAAAGAGTGCCTTTTAGGGTTGTTTGTATATACAATTGCAATAAATATAACTGTTGACTCGAGTTTTATGGGGTCATTTCCTGGGGCCCGGGGCCGAGAGGCTGAGGAACGGCTTTCACTCATATATGGTCAAAAACATGAACAAAATGTCCAATAAAACATGAGTCTTGTACTTCACATGTATACATTTCAGAAAAAAAATATATATATATATATTTTTTTTTCAGTTTATTTAATTAAAAAAGTTTAAAATACCTAATCATATTTTTAAAGGTAGACATAGCAAAAAATACATAGCATATATATATAATACACATTTATAGAGTGTAAATTAGAAATAGAACCTTTATTTATTTAATTTGCCAAGGTTATTACTCTTTTTGTCAAAAATGATATGATTTTTTTTTTTTTAATAAATGTTTCTTTTGAAAAGGGAAAATGGCACAAAATAAAATAGTTGAAAGGAGGGCCAAGTTACTCCAAATTAAATCATTAACTAAATGTTGAAATATATAAATAAATCATTAAATTCTTAATTAAATCATTGAATGCATACTTAAATTATTAAACACATAAATAAATACATAATCATCAATCAATCAAATGTATTTAATGATTAATTTATAGGCTATTTTCATTTTATTTAATAATTTAATTTTTAGTAATTTGGCTCGCCATAGAAAGTACAAGACCAGGACAAATTCAATATTTTCTCTGAAAATACATAGAAAAAAAATGCACAGTACAAAGGAAGAATGATATTTTGGTTTAAAAAAAAATAGTCATTTTTAGGCAAAATTGGAGTTGTCAAAAATAAATTAGTATTAATAAAACATCTTAAAATAAATTATTTATTTTGCTTAACATGCTAAAGAGAGTGATTTCTATCATGCAATATACAGTAAGTCCAGCAGGTTGTCTAAAGCTTCTGTGAGCAGTGTTCAGTTAAAGGACATAAATATGAAACATATTTATTCTCCATATCGACTTCATGCAGGTTAAATCAGATCTGACTCCGTGCCTGTGGGTAGCTTTTAAAAATAACCTTTTTTCTCTGAGAGTATGGAACAGAATTGTATTTCTGAGCAGTAAGTGAGTGAATTAAAGTGTGCTGCTTATATGTACGTGTTCTGGACAATATTGATGGAAAATAACTCTGTGTTATCAGAGCAATTAATCAAGCTTCACTCAAAACCAAGCAACATTCTCTTCCCGTAAACACACCTTCACCCGGCAACTGTCTCCACGGCAACAGAGATTGGCAGCAGGCCACTGTGTTCATCATTTAGATGGAAAAAGTGCCATTGAGCTTTTTACATGAGAGAGAGAGAGAGAGAGGCAGTGAATATGTTTTGATTAGATAGAAAACTGGAAGGCACTCAGGAGGAAAAGAGGAGAGAGAACATTGGTGCTGCATTAAGAACATCTAATGAATCAAACGAATCACTGATTCACTGAATGATGCTTCTGTTCTCTTCATGTATCAAGAAGTGTTTCTAAATCACTGAATTTGAGGTTGAGACAAATTGATTTGCAATGAAATTATGAATTCTGTACAGAAATTTGTTTATGAGATGATGTGGGTTATTTTTAATAATAGTTACCAAATTCATTTTATATTTTAAAGGTAGATTTTAGTCACTTTTAACTGGGTCAAATTTATACATACAGTGAGGTCAATAAGTATCACCCTGTGATTTTGCAAGTTCTCTTACTTAGAAATCATGGAGGGGTCTGCAATTTTCAGCATAGGTGCATTTCCACTGTGAGAGACAGAATCTAAAAAGAAAAATCCGGAAATCACATTGTATGAT
>JAUMHE010000099.1:4002603-4018700 GCA_032359235.1 Enteromius mattozi | reverse complement strand
TGATTTCCGGATTTTTCTTTTTAGATTCTGTCTCTCACAGTGGAAATGCACCTATGCTGAAAATTGCAGACCCCTCCGTGATTTCTAAGTAAGAGAACTTGCAAAATCACAGGGTGATACTTATTGACCTCACTGTATGTATAAATATACACAAGGCCTGCTTGTAAAGCTAGTATTTATAATAGTATATATAATTAGGAAATAATTTTAATTTCAATATAATTTAAAAATGTTGTTGGCAATCTTTTTAAATTTGAAAAATCAATGCATTATAAAAAAAGAAAGAAAATATTTATTAATATATATTTATAATTATAGCAGTTAAGGCTGTTGCTTTAGCAGTCAATATGTAATGTGATTTTATTTATTTACTTTTTTTACAACCTTTAAAGGAGAAGATTGACGTTGATGTTAAACAGAAAGTCTAGTACAATGACAAATTAAACAATTTCTCAAAAAATAAATAATGTTATTTTACCAAATAAAAACATTTATTTATTAAAATTGTTATTTTAATAACAACATTAATTTCAGAACCTGAGGGAAAACTGTTAAAAAACTGATTTTTTTACTGATAAAATCAAATTAACAAAAATGTCTAAATGTTTTTGCATTAGATATCAAAACGTAAAGGCACGCTTCTGAAGTTAAGTTTGAAATTATTAATTGATAATTAAATCATTGTAAAAAAAAAAAAAACATTTTGTGGCCATTCAGCTAAACGATGTGACGACAGATCTGTTATTCTTCATATTTCTGATAGAACAGATGGTTTAGTTGTTCGGTCTAACAGGTGCTTCACTAGTTCTGTCATTTATCTGCAGCTCATTATCAGTCATTCTGGGCTCATTTCAGCCTCATTCAGGATAATTATCCTCTATACATGTATTCATTTGACAGACGCTTTTATTGATTCATATTGCGTTTAGGTGCACATGTATGCAGTGTTTCATTAAAATAAACCCCATGACCTTCACGTTGAATTAGTTCTTTATTTTGAAAAACTATTCTAGTCTTATATTAGTTTATTTGTATTTTTTAAGGTGGTTTTCATCATCTGTTCTTTCTGAAGGAACTGGTTAAACTAGTTAAGAAGCTGCTGGTGACCACAATGCTGCTCTTTTCAACAGGCATTATTAAGTGTCCAGCATTACAATGATTAATGTTGACATAAAAACTACATATTGGCTAGTAGATATTTTAAATGTATATCTTCATGTATGTATTTAAATTTTATAACAGTATATTTCACCTTTTATACATAAAGTATCATTTAGAATGATTAAAAAAGTATGTAAATTATAGTACCTAATAAATTATTTTAAATTTATAGTTTATTAGTTTATTAATTATATAATAGTAATAAATTGTTAGTAATAATAGTGAAGTAATTTATTTGTCATTTATAGTTTATCACCAAAACATTACATAAATTCAATTTCTTAAGGAATCTTATTATATTTATTACATATTATTTGATTTGTTAAATTATTCTTAATTTATTATTGAATGTATTACGTGTATTACATCTTATTTGACTGATAATTAGTAAATACAAATAATAATACATTTATATGACAGTAATAAATTGATACTTAAGGAGTTATATTTATAATATAAATTATTTTAAATTTAGAATTTTTTACATTTACATAATAGGAATAAATAGTTAGTAAATCTTCAATTATTATCACCAAAATATCACAGAAATATAATTATTTATTCAATGTATTACATTTATTACATGTGTAATTAGTTAGTTATGACATCTGATAATTAGCAAAACACAAATAGTAAGAGATGATTTGAATGTCCAGCAGGAGGCGCTGTGTCTCTGTGTTTCTGAGTTTGTAGGGGGTGGAGAGCAGCAGAGCTCAGATTGAAGAGGTGACCTAATTCAACTCAGGACATCCCACAATGCTCGCTCATGTACAAACACACACACACACACACACACACACAATGAGAATCAGGAGGGAAGGAAAGCGCGAAAAAGCGGCCCATGGCATTGTCCGAACCTCCCAGAGCTCCATTATGATCCACAATCAGAGCCAATAAACCTCACTCGTCTACTGAAGGAATATTTCAGACATAAAAATAAAGAAATGACTCATTATTTAGTCAAATTATTTAATCCTTCTGAACCTTTATGACTTTTATTGTTTAGCAGAACTGCTCATTACATTCAGAAAAAGCAGAGTGTTTAATTATAAAAACACTCATTGTATGTCATAATGTTTAGCTTTGTGTCATTTTTTAATGAAAATCATGCCTCAGCTGTGGTTTTCGATGTTTGTGTTCATTCAGACATTTAGAAACGGCCCTTCAACATATTTTGAGTGGCTTTTACATCAATAATGTGAGCCGTTGTGATTAATATGATTTGGTTTTTTTTGGTTTTTTTAGGGCTATAGCAAATATTTTAGCTTAAAAATAACCTGATTTTCCTGTGTCACTCACACAAATATGGTTTCTCAACACATGATTTATAGTGCAGGATTCATATTGATATGATGATGGTTTACTTCCAGTGTTGTTGTTATTAAATAAAACAAACACAAATATATATATTATATATATATATATATATATATATATATTATAAATTAAACATGTATATATGCAGTATTTTATATATATATATTTATTTATTTTTTTATTATTTATTAAATAAAATATATCTATAGAATTTATAATTGTATATTACAAATATTTTATAATATACATTTTCATTTATATTATATATGTATATTTATATACATTATATTTAAGAATATAATAAAAGAAAAAAATATATATATAAATAACAAATATTAACAAAAATATATGAACTATAAATATGCTTTTGAACATTAGATCTTCAATGAAAATGAGAAATGTTGATCTGGAAACGTGCTGAAACAAAATAAGTTTAAGTACTAAAATCACTCAAATAAAATATAAATAATTAAATAAATTGAATAATTAAGTAATACATTAATAAAAAAATAATAATAAAAATAATAAAAATGCATCAGAAATATTACAAAAATTTACAATGAAGCTACAAAATTAAAAAAAGCTTTAATAGTCTATAAATAATGCTAAAACAAATAATGCATTTTTATGATATGAAAATATGCAGCTTGGACATTCTGCAAAACATCTCTGTCTACAGAATAAAGAAAGCCAAGCAGGTTTAAAGCGACATGAGAGTAAATAAAAGATGGCAGAAGCCTCATCATTGGTTGAGTTATTCCTTTAAAGCTGGTTAGTCGTAACATTCGCTCTTTCTTGTGAAAAGACGGCAAACAGTTTTAACAGGAGCTGTTTCTCGTTCTCTCCTCCACCCCTCCGCATTTGCTCCAGGCTGGAATTATGGGTAGTCATTTCATGCTAAGACATGGTTTGACTCTTTTTTTTCCTCCTCTCTTTTTTATGATTGTTATTATGACTCTCTGTACTAAAGAGGCAGGTTAGGGTTATTAAATATGCCAGGGCCAATTGTATTTTTGCTCAAGTAAGCTTCCTGGAAATATTCCATCTTAGCTGCTTTTATTCGGGCAAATGTAGTTATGAATTTTAAAGTAGGCTGTTATAAGTGGAGGGAGAGAGAGGCTGTGAACAGAATTCTGAGTAACACAGAAACAGAAAGATTGGAATTTCTTGTTTCAGAGGCCGTGAGAGAGAGAGAAAGAGAGGGAGAGAGACATAGAGATAGAGATAGAGCAGTAAGGTTGTATTAGAGCGGCTGGTTTACATCAAGCTTCCAAAAATACTTCCTTCATCTCCTTCTCTCTGTTTCACCTTCTCTCGTCTCATTTTCTCTCTCTCTCTCTCGTCTTGATGTGAGGAGGTTCATATATAGATTTTCTCTTTAAACTCCGAGTTAGAAACTCAGCTGAACTCAAGATGTTAGTAGAGATGTTTCTGTGAGTGTGTGACCATGTGATTTGCTTAAACAAGAGTTTTCATGTATGTATCATGTATGTATGTGTGTGTGTGTGTGTGTGCATGTTCAGAAACATGTAAAAACAAAAAACATACACACATAAAACAACCACAACACAAAAGACTGTGGCCTCTTCAACTACTATAGTTATAAAGGGCTTTAAAAAAAAAAAAGAAAAAAAGAAATGTATATATATATAAAGTTTTCATTTGCATAACATATGTTCTGTGTATATATACAGACACACACATACAGCATTTATTTTTAAAACATTTATATGCATTTACATGTCTATATATTCATATAATTTATATTATGTATAAATATATTTAATGTATAAACATAATATCTGTCTGAATATTGAGTATTTACTGTACAATTATATTTTTATTAATACTTACAGTTTTTGTATGTTTTACGATTATATTTTACTTTAAGTTTACTAATTACATTGTCTTTTTTTAATTGTTTTTTGTTTCCATCTATATAGTTTTGATACATTTTTATAATTTTTTTTAGCAGTATTTCAGTACATCAAGTTAAACAATTTTTTTCATGTGTTATTTCAATTCTGTTAGTTTTATTTTTAAGGAACATTTTTTAATGGTTTTAGCTAGATGTGCAAGACAAATATTTTTAAATACATATTTTTGAATGTATTTTAAAATATACAAAAACTTTATTTGTAATAACTAGTGTAAACAGTTTTATTCAAAATAAATTATGAACAAAGCCTAAATAGAGGTTACTGGAAATTCATTTTAAATATATTTTAGTATATGAAGGTTGAAATTAAATATTTTTTCAGTTTCAAAATATCTTTCATTACATTCCACATTCTATAAAAACCTAACAGGGTGGAATATTTTGAGCTAAATTAGCTGTAGCTTTTCCAGTGATCAATATCTAGCTCTCTAACCTTCGACAGATGAACAGAACATTTATAACTATGTCAGATATGTTTTTTTTTTTTCTTTAATATAGCCTAACAGGGTGGAACTTTAAGAGTGGGACAAGCAGGAGAACATTTCAAAAAATTAAAAAAGGTATGAGTGAGAGGTGACATTTACCTCCATTTGAACAGTTAAATTCTAGCAGAAAAATAATAAACAATATCAGTTCTTAAAAATAAGTACATCCTAACAGGGAGGAAAATGAGTTTAGGGACACGGTAAATGAAGAAAATTGTACAAAAACAAATATACTTTCACATGATTTATATGTATGAGTAGATGAAGTTTAGTCTATAACATAATAAAAAAAATATTTTGAGGTTTTTATCATTTCATGGTTTATATTTCTAGTGAAAGTTGATTATTTTGCACTGAAGAAAATTGAACGCATATATAAATTGAAAGGTTTGTAAAAAACAAAATATTTTTAATGTATGTTATTAAGTGATAAAGTAGACGTAATATATATAATGTCAGCAATTTATTATTAATATGTGACTATTTTAGAGAAAGTAAATACGCAAATCATAGAGACAGAAAAGTCAGTGTATAAAAGGACTGACCCACATTTTCTTATCATAATTTGGTCAGAAAGTTTATCGGCGATGTCTTAATTTTTTTTATTTGTTTAAATTTTTAAAATAAAAATTTCTGGCATGTAGGGGCTCAAAGACAGCTACAAAACTCCAAATATCTATAGTGCATATAGTGTACATGTACACTTTAAAACATACTGGATCTCTGTGTTGTGAAAATCTCCAGTCACAGAGAACAACAGTGTGTGTTGTGATTTATTTAATCAGGTTTGTTGTTCCTCTGAGTGCTGTTTCTGAGACACTCACACCTGAATTAAAGATAACACAAATGAGCCGTGTGACAGCAAGAAACATTCCCTCATTTATCGAATTATCACATTATTTGAAATAGCTCAATAAAACGGAGCATGCATGTCCTTTAAGGACCTTAATTAAATTAGATTAGGATTTCATTTATTTTTCTGTGTGTGTGTGTATGTGTTAATAAGACATTTAGACTCCGATGAGCTCTGGGGTTTAAAGCTACAGTACAAAATTAAACACACCCTAAATTAAAGCTATAGATCAACCAAAAATGAAAGTAGTGCCATTATTTAATACACACAGGATTTTCTGTTTATCAGAAACCCTTTCCTGTTCACCTGGAAATAATTGTCTGTTTTGTTGCTTATCTTTCAAGCATATGAGGTTTATTATTTAAAAAAAAAAAAGAAACGAAAAGAAGACATGAAGAGTTTATTTGCAAAAACAGAAAACTCTTTTTTTTTTTAATTTTCAAAAATCATAATGTTTTATGATGTTATCATGCTTTTATTGTGTATTTTTAGTTATTTTTTTTATCCTAATCAAAATAACCCAACGGCATGATTGGCTGGAAGGCACAATAAAAAAAAAAAAATTATAAAAAAAATTGTAATCATATATTTTACATTTTGATGTGTATTTTAAAGTATACAAAAAATGGCCAAAATATACATGTGCTCAATTAGATTTGCGTAAATATATTTCTTATTCTCAAAACTATGTAAACCCTGATTGATTGTCTGCCAAACCAAAACTTCAGCTTATTTAATAGTTTTATTGCTTTGTCTGTTATATTTTAGTAGGATTTACACTAAATACGTATTTTTATGGTTTTAGGTAAATCTAAAAATCCTACTAAAACCAGAAATTGGGTGTGCTATAATTAAAAAAAAAAAAAATTAATTTGGAATCAATTTAAATGTATTTTATGTAAAGGTCTGTATAATTTTGCATGTTTTTTTGGAGTATACATGTACTGAATCGTTCTGGAAACTGTCCAAATGAACCTTGTTTGTCTTACCTCTCACGGTTTTGTCAGGGTGTGATTCTTCAGGTTGTGTGAGCTGAGATGATTTCTGGGAAATCAGATTCTTCAGGAAGCTGACCTCTTTAACCTTTGAAGGTGTTCAGAGGTTATGACTCAGTCTCTGGGTATGAGTGACCGGTGAAGGACTGTCTTTGGGTTTCTCTGCTGGATGTGGGCAGCTGAAGCCAGCAGAACCACGAGAACAGAAATAATCATTGGGCTTTGAGAGGGTTTTTCTGCATGTTCACACGTCGTTATCAGCCGCACGATCTGGACATGTGTGTGCTGTTACAGTAAATTCAGGTGGAGCTCCTGACTGATGATAAAATCAAGGGCTTTCGAAGCTTCTGTGCATATGGTCCACACCCACAGCATCCAGCACCTCACATATTAACATATTTTGCCCACAGATTTGCAGCTCATAATCACCCCAAAATCAATCAAATGAGTTATTACATAACAATAAGCCTTTTTGAGGCCCAATATTTTATTCCATTACTTATTTATTTTTTATGTCAATCAAGCACATTCTGACTGCACATTTTTGCTATTAAAAATATCATTCACTTTTGAATTTGAGGTGAAATATGAGCTACATGTGTTCTTGACGTGTTCTTATTATCAAATTACAGTAATATGTCCAGATCCATTACACATGCATGCTTTAACTGAATAAATAAATACATAAATAAGAATATAAAACTAATAAAATAATTTGAAAAATAATAAATAAACTAATTAAATAAAGAAAGAAACATCTCTTTAAGGGTCATTGGGACCATTAGGAGCAGAAACTTTGTATACTATAATGTGTTTTTCTTTCCAACTGAATTTATGAGAATTTATGTATCATGGTCTGCACATGGTTATTTATTTTTGATTTTTTGTAATTATTCCAATAATAAAACTATCCTAGTTGCACACAGTTATCTTATAGGTTTACCAACTCCTCTTTTCTGAAACTTTTTCTTTTGTTAAAATTTATATATATAAATATATATATATATATATATATATATATATATTCAATAATTTTATTCCCCTCTAATAGACAAACTTGTTTTTCTGTATATATATATATATATATATTGCAGTTTGCATTTTTATTTAATTTAATTACAAATTTTTTTATTGAAAACATATATGTTTCTGTGATTAAACCAATGATAAAATTGGCCTAGTTGCACACAGTTGTCTTTCCTTGGGTTACCAAGTCCTCTTTTCTAAAACTTTAACTGCACCTAAAAAAAAAAAAATGAAAAAAAATTGAAAAGAGGCATGAAAAGAAAAAAGCAAAGCTCTTATAAAAGGCAGAAACTGAAACTCTTTTCTTGTCAAATCCGCCCACGTTTCCTGAGCTCGTTCTCTCTCTCTCTCTCTCTCTCTCTCTCTCTCTCTCTCTCCTCTAACAAAAGACCAGTCAGAGAGAAAGGTATAGGAAAAAGACTTAAACTAACCTCCCCTGTTAAAGAACACCAGACCAGTTACACATGTGGTCTCGTTAGCTAAAAATGTTGACATGGAAACCATAGCACATACGTTACATGTGTGACATCAAAGGAGGAGAAAATGACAAGAAACAGAGAAGAAAGCTCCTGTCAGAGTCTGTTCAGCGCACGTTGCACCGCAAAAGCTTCAACCGCAGAAGTGGAAAGTTTCCATGTCGCAGGTCATAAACTGTTTGACTGTTCGGTCCTGATGTCCACCGCAACGTCAAACCTACTGTAAATGCCTTTGTTTTCAGGGCTTTAGATTTTTAGATAATGTTCCCTAAAAATGCCTGGTTTCATATATTTTCACACTTACCGGTAACACAGAGTCTTTATGTATAATGCATTATAAAGGTGTTCAGTATGTATGTGGTAATGCATTAAATCTTCTCCTTATAGTAACCAGAGTTAAAACGCATTATAATAATTGCAGGTTTGTTTGCCATGTGGTTTAATGCATGTATTAATTGTAATTAACGCATTGTTACATCTTTATAAAGTATAATGCATTATGCTATATAAAGGTATAACAATGCATTATAATGCATTGATTACAATTATTCATAAGCTCACACAATGCATTACAAGGTATAATAAACTACCTTTATAATGCACGATATATAAAATATATATAAAGGCTTTAAGTAAAGTGTCACCAATTGTTGTTCAATAGAGACTCTTTTTTCACCATGCAATCAACTGATGATGGACAAGTAAGATGACTTCTGAATGCATGATGCTGGTGTCTTTGCAAATCTAGAGGAGAAACATTGAAAGTCTCCTTTTAATCTCATTGCTTTAAATTATAATACCAAAGCGAACTCCCTTATGATTTTCACTCCTATGGGACATTGTTATGGATTGAACTTTTGGCCTCCTTCCTGGTGCTTTTTGCAATGAAATATCAAGGTTTTGCTTGCTTTATTGTAATACACAAACAATAGCACGCACACAATTGCACAATGAAACGACATCTTTCTATCTCCATCACCGTATGTTTCATTAAGATTATATGACTGAGATATTCCTCGTAATGTGTGTCACAGCACGGAATGGCGGTTCTGGTTCGCAATTGTTCGATAATGATCTATCTGCCAATTCAACACTGGCAGAAACACCAGCCGCAATATGAATAAAACATAAACGTGAGGCGGCCAGGCAGTTTTACTGTATAGCTTTGCTTGTCAACTGCTTCTGAGAAAAAAAAAAAAAAAACATAATATGAGAAATGTTATAAATGGGTCTATACTTTCAGAAGCAACCACAAAAACCAAGAGATTTCAGGTCAGAGTCCAACATATGGATGTTGTACCACGGTAAAAGCACATGAGGAGACATTTAGCATTCATGTTCCCTGCTGTGTGAGACTGACTCGTACGCGTAATACCATAATGTGGTTTTCTTTCTTATGTTACCATATTTCTTTCATAACAGGCCATGCAAAGTATATCATGTTTTCAAATTAAGAAAACAGCATATGAGGCTGTGCTTTAGCAAATATTGTCAAATTGCAGAGAGAAAGTGGTTGCTTTTAACACACACACACAAATACAATAGATACAATATTGGTAACACTTTACAATAAGGTTCACTACATGAGTTAACATGAACTAAGAATAAACAATACTTCTACAGCATTTATGGATCTTAATTTTAATTTAGCATTTGTGTTATTAAAATCACAAGTTGTCTTTGTTAACATTAGTTAAAGCACTGTGAACTAACATGAATAAACAATGAACAACTATTTTCATTAACTAACATTAACAAAGATTAATAAATAGTGTAATAAATTGATTGTTCATTGTTTGTTCATATTAGTTAATGCATTAACTAATGTTAACAAATGACACATTGTAAAGTGTTACCAAAATATAATTTATTATATATACATATATATATATATATATAAACATAAACAATGTGTGTGTGTGTGTGTGTATTTTATACACATATATATACACATTTTGACCACAAACTGCAAATTCATGTATAATTTTGTATAGTAATAGTATACAAATTGTATAGTAATGCATAGCAATTTGTATAATAATAGTATATTAACTGATAATTTTAACTTTTTGTAATTTTAAATTAAATATTAATGTATTTTTTATTGTTTAAAAATATTTTTTATTTATATTGTATTGTTTGTTGTCTTTTCCAGGGTTACCAAGTTCTATTGTCGGTACCTTTTTGTTTTGTTGAATCATTTTATTCCACACTGAAAAGAAAAACTTATTGCGGAAGTGGTTGATAACACCTAGTGTACACAAACAAAAAAAAAACCCAACCACAAACATCTCATTTAACGTTTTTATTACGGACAAAATGAAACAAAAGGCATAGTGACACAAAATGACCTGGCTGGCAAGGAAAGAAAAAAACCAGCATTCAAAAAGTAAAAATAAAAAATAAAAGCAATTGTCATTATCATCATCATCATCATCATCATAATGAAAAAAACAAAACAAAAACAAAAACAAAAAACAATAGAATTCAAATATTGTAGTTATAAGCAAAATGGATCTCATTTTGTTCATAAATAGAAACCTGTTAAACATTATTAAATATTAACTGATGGGCAACTTGTTGATAACAATTTTAAAATAATTATCATTGCTGACTTTACAAATAAAATAACTACAATTGGCAGGTTTGTACACAAATTAAATGTCTTAGAAGTTATTCTTTTTATTCAACTAAAAATAGTATGCTACAGTAGAAAAAAAGATTAAAATTAAACGTTCGACTAAATAATCAGATGCATTTAATTTTTCCCACAAAACTTAAAGATGAGATCAACACAATAGAACATCTAGCAAAAGCTACTAGAAAACTATAGACCCACTGTTGTTTTACTGTGTGCTGTATTATCTCACATTGAGAACATTATAGTTCACCTTTACATGTTATATTGGTGGATTTAACGTCAGTCAAGACCAGGCAAAAGAAATGAAATGGGTTTCAACACAACTACTGCTTCAGGCTTGAAACAAACTCTATGCAAGCACACAAATGTGAAATGCGGTGCATTATATGTGTTGCCACAAGGGGCGATATTAACATAAACTGAAGATAATCTTGCTGAATAATCAGGATTAATGGCACATACATTTGAAAACTGCGCTTGCAACATATCAGCCAAGTGTTCACGTCTGCGTACTTGCGTGAAGTATGTTTCTGGCCTTTGACCTGAATCTGGAACGCTTACACTTCTATACGTCGCATGTAGAACCTGAGAGTAAATCGACAAAGCTGATCAAATCACCTCACGATTTTGGCTGCGAACACTCTTTGTAAAAACCATACATTTGCGATCTCAAAGTTATTTTTGCCAGGGAATAATAAAAGTAATTTCGACATTTTATCTTACAATTCTGACTTTTTTTGTCGAGTGATATATATATATATATATATATATATATATATATATATATACTTGCATTTTTTTCCTCGCAACTGTTAGTTAATCTTGCACAATTCTGACTATTTTCTTGCCATTCTGAATTTTTTCTCACAATTTTCAGTGTATATCTCGCAATTCTGTTTTTTCTCACAATTTTCGCAATTCATTTTTTCTCTCTCGCAATTGTGGCTTTGTGGCGAGAGACCATTCTGAGATGAAATTTAGAATTACAAGTTTTTATCACGCAGTTCTGAGGCAAAAAGTCAGAATTGCGTGATTTAAACTCGCAATTGTGAGTTATAAAGTCAGAATTGCGACTCTATATCTCAGAATTCTGACCTTATAACTCGCAATTGTAAGTTTATATCTCACAGTTCTGATGGTAAAAGTCACGTAAGCTTGCAATTGCAAGAAAAAAAGAGTATGAATTCTGAGATAGAAGTCGCAATTACCTTTTTAATTTTTTATTCAGTGGCGGAAACAGGCTTCCATAGACTTCTATACAGTCGTGCAGGAGTCCTGCTTCAAAATCAAAAATGAGGCTCTGATGAATCGGGGAGCCTAAATGGAAAGCCAGGTCATGCAGTCTGTCATGGTTTTTGCCATAGATCTTTTTTTGGGAAATCACACCAGTGAGCACAGATTTTAATGCAAGATTGTGTATGTGTGGAAACACTCTTCTGATATCACCTGCACAGGCTGTTCAGTTACATAACGCACAAATACACACACACGCTCATTCATACCGGCACGCATTCACAAAATACCATTTAAAATACAAATCAATGAATTATAAGTCATATTAAAGAAGAAAAAATATCTGGACTTCAACTTCCCAATTTGACCCCCAAAAAAGTGATATTTACAATCACACTGTGACAGATCAACAAAGACCTACACGGGTCTTTAAAATTACAAAAAGAAGTTGTATTTATCAATTTTTCCATTTGCGCATTTCTTTTTTCTTTTTTTTTTTGCCTAAAATTCACAGAGCATTAATTGAACAGCAACATATCACCCTCAGAAGAGTATTTTCTCTAAAGTAAAGGACCTGTTGGCCAAAAGAAGCGCTATGTTGCAAGCAGGAAATAAATAAAAGTACAACAGCAAAAAATAAAAAATAAAAAAAACAGTAAAATAAAATAAAAATGAGACCAGAGGGAAAATAACTGAGAAACTATGAGGAGAGTTTTCCTCTGTTTTAGTTAAAGCTCATTTGCCCTGAGGGCCAGTTTAATGGTAGTTTGCTTTATTATTTTTTTTCCTTTTCGTTTTTTGTTATATACATCTTTTTTTGTTGTTTTCTTTTAAGTTTATTCAGAGACGGGTTGAGTGCTCTCTGAGGTCTCTGGCGGAGAGGCCTGTACATTTTTAAGTGCTTGGCAAAAATGAAAGGATCACTAGTAGTCTTCAGAACGCGTACACACACACATCCTTCTAAAAACAAATGAAAAATGACACTGAGGGAAACTGATGATGTCTGGGAAGGGTGGAGAGGTGCGGGGGACTCCCTGGTGTTGTTTCATCTTTCTCTTTCCGTTCTCCTTGTTTTGCTTCAAGTGAGGTAGAGTGGCTTATCCCTGCCTATCATACTGCCACTGTGAAACAAGGAGAATCAAATGAGCATCAGGAAAATGTTAATGTTTTGCTTTAAAAAAAACAAAATTCCAAAAGTTCTCTTGAGAAAATTTTCAGCCCAAAATGACAATTGTGTGTTTGTTGACTGACCCTCATGTCACTCCACACCAAAATTCAAGCCAATCCACTGAACAAAAATAAAGATATTAGGCAATATGTCTGAGCAGCTACAGTAAAAAAGCCTATTCTTCAGATCTACACTGAAAAATATGATTCTAAATCTTTTAAGGTAAGTGGTTGGAATGTTACATACATTTAAATAAACAAATTAAGTTCAGCAACTTTAAGCAAAATTTGTTAATTTAAATGTAGCTAAAATAAATTGATTGACCTTAAAAAATTAAGTAAATTCAATGAATAATCTGTTTTAGTCTATCATAAACTGCTTATGAGTCATACTACAGTGTACTACAGTCATGAACTTCTAGAGGTTTTTTTGAGATTACTTTAGAGCAGTGTGAACATTCGGCTAAATATCTACTTCTGTGTTCCACATACTGTAAGAAAGAAAGTCATTCAGGTTTGGAATGACATGAGGTTGAATAAATAATGACAGAATTTTCATTTTTAACTTTGTTATTGTATGTGTTTTTTTGCATTGCATTGTTATATTACACAATAAATAATTCATACTGCGCTGCTCTGAAACCACACATGCTGCCCGCACACGCTCACGGAGTCCCCTGATACTCTGACACACGTCTCAAGGGACAAGCACAGTTAGCATCGTAACAAACACACTGTTTACCTGCAGTGGTTTCCGCCGCATTCCCGGTTGCAGTACTCGCTGTCCCAGTCGGGGTTCTGGCCCGCTGGGTTCGGAGCCCCTGGAGACTGAGACCCCCCCACACTCTTTTGATACTCGGACTGTAAGTGAGAGAATCCCTGGGAGAGAGAGAACACACATACAGTATATTATTAGCATTTTTAGGCCAGAAACATATGCAAGTATGCAAATATGAATGCTTGGCCAGTGCAATGTAGGTGTGGGGCTCTGATTTATATACTTAACATAGAAAACTGAAATCTTAAATAAATTCTGTAAATGTAAAGCGTGCTATTTATAAATGCATTCTAACAATTAAACCCATAATTTGTATCTTACTTCTCATTTTCTCACAGCGGATAAAATGTTCTCTTTTTATTGCTTCACGGCAGGGAGGTGCTAAACACTGACGGTTCTTTGCAAAATCAGACCTTTTCACTTCACACGGCGTCTTCCGACAAAGACAACACCTCCAAAACAACACATCCTCCACCCCAGTTCTCACTTCATCTCATTTCGCCTCACACTGAAACCGCTAGCCGCACGCTTTAAATGACCTGTCCTTTTCCAACTTAATTTGGTAACAGTTTCCCAACAAGACTAGTTCCTGCTAAAACTCTGATCACCGCTATTACTTTCTTAAACAAATACCAGGGGATAAAAACAGTGTGTTTTGTTTGCATTGTATACTACTTATTATTTAAAAACAAAAAGTAGTATGTGACACACTATGCAGCAATAACAGTACAGTAGCCAGAGCCAGACAGTAGTATGCAACCTCCAGTTAAAATGAAGAAATTATGTCCATTTATCATTTCTGGAAAAAACGTAACACTGGAAAAGCTCAAGTTGAGTGCATTGCATTATATGATACAGTTGCAAATATGTGACCCTGGAGCACAAAACCAGTCTTAAGGATGAGTCAAAATTATATATTTTTATGCCAAAAATCAGCCAAATATTGTCCTTTCCTAACAAACCATACATCAATGCAAAGCTTATTCATTCAGCTTATTCATGTATAAATCTCAAAAATGGACTGGTTTTGTGCTCCAGGGTCACATTTTAGCAAATTTCTAAGCACAGTATTCAATGGCAGTGTGTCCAGTGTTCCAGTTGCACCCCATAAACACAAGCACGTGCTGCTTTTCCCAGCATGCACACTAACCTGCTGTCCTGGGGGCGGGGAGTGCAGCGGACCCTGGAGGCCCATCTGGTGAGAGATGATTGGCTGCGACTGGACCTGCTGCATGCGGATTGGCTGGTTGAGGAGGGAGCCCTGGTGCAGAGAGAGCTGCTGGTGGAGGGGAGGGCTGATCTGGAAGGACGCTGGGGGCGAGGCACTGAGCGCGGGCAGCATGGCCGACCGGGGCAGGCCGTGTCTGGGGGCCCCCGCTGCGTAGCTCTGTAGGTCCGAGAGAGGGAAGGGGCTGGGGCCAAGGTACGGGGAGGAGGGCTGGGGTGGGACGCTGTACAGGGGGGTGTTGGGGGGCATCATGTGTGACGACGGCTGACTGGACTGAGCGCTTTTGCTCTCCACCGGGTCACTGTAGGTCTGAAAGAGAGAAAGACAGAGTATATTTATGCTAGTGCAGGGCAATGAATAATTGCATCCAAAATACACTGCATTGCATTTCAAATTTAGTTTGAATTTGATGTTTTTTCTTTGAAATAACTATGATTCTCCTTAGTATTTTCTTATCAGTTATGTTTATTAGGGTTGTATGTTACATGTAATGTTGTTAAATGAATGTTTATTGCATGTTTCAGTTTAATGAGTCTCACCATGATGGTGTTTAGTGTTTGTGTGAATGACACTGAGCGCCTTCTATATACAGGTGCTGGTCATATAATTAGAATATCTTCAATATCTTCTTTGATTTTTTTCACTAATTCCATTCAAGAAGTGAAACTTGTATTATGTATACATTCATCCCACACAGAATGATATATTTCAAGTGTTTATGTCTTTTAATTTTGATGATTATAACTGACAACTAATGAAAACCCCAAATTCAGTATCTCAGAAAATTTGAATATTGTG
>JAUMHE010000099.1:3973351-4001220 GCA_032359235.1 Enteromius mattozi | reverse complement strand
TCTTTTCACACAAACTGAGAGGTTTATTTTTATTTTCATAAAATATATAATATATATATATATATATATATATATAAGATCACTTTTCTCTTAACTCATTCCCCGTCACTGATGAGATATCTTGTCAATCAGCATACAACGCTTCCCCGCCAAAGACAAGTTTTTACGTCAAGCCCTGTTTTAGGTGGATTACAGTAAGGAACGCTCTAGCGCATGTCCTGAATGAGTTACTGGACTTCCTGGGTCTACCGGGTTTGAAAAAAAGACGATCGTCATAAACGGAAGGATCAGAGAAGATGTAGATCATAATATAGATCATGTATATAGATCATACATGTAGATCGTGTTTTGAACATTCTGAATCTGATCGCGATGAAGTTAGGCAAGTCAGTGACGGAGATCCCTTCACAGACGCAGAAACATCTCTAGATATGTCATAGATAGATCAATAACCCGGGAATATGAATATGTATGTGTGTGGGTGTGTGTGTGTGTGTGCGGGATCTATATATAAATAGAGTATGTGTGTATGTACATATGTATGTATGTAGCCTAAATGTTTGTGTGTGTGTGTGTGTAAACATATGTATATACGTGTGTGTGTGTGTGCATGTGCAAAAACGTGTGTGTGTTTGTGTGTGCATAGAATAAGGTCATGTAATATAAGGCATTGATATGTGCCTAATTAGCACTAATAAATGGCTAATACTCTAGTAATATGCATGCTAATAAGCAACTAATAGGTGTAATGGTAAAATGAAGTGTTACCAAAAAAACTACTTTGAAGAAACAGTTGCTGGTACCATAGTATGGAAAAAAATACTATGGAAGTCGATGGTTACCAGAAACCATTTGGTTACACATTCTTCAAAATATCTTCGTTTTGATTTGATAAGACAGAAACTCATACAGGTTTGAAACAAGTTGAGGATTAGTAAGTTTGATTTTTGGATGAACTGTCCCTTTAAGACTCTTATTATCCTGATAAATGTAGCTTTACACAAACACAAACCCATATTTATCTAAAAACTAGTAGACAGTAATGCATGGCATTATAAAATAGCAGCAGGTGCATGAGTTTAAACACTCTCAAACTTCACATTTCCCATCGATTCTTCTCATGTTTTAGTCTCAAATACGCTCTTCAACCCAACAAAAAAGTGCATAAAAACCTCATTTATAACTAAAAAGAGTCACCCTCTTTTCATGAGTGTATGTTTCAAGTTTTGAGCCGTGAAAACGACGTGGATTTGATCGTCTTTTTTTTTCCTGTCATATTTTCCTCCTTTTCAATGCATGAGAGTATACGAACACATCAATCAAAGCATCTGGCAAAAACAGATTTTGACGAAATATTTAATTATACGCAATGAAGGACGAGAAAGGCGTTTAATAAAAGCCTCCGAGGTTGATGAATACTGTATTCACGGCTTAATCAGCGCTCTTGTTTTGGGCCAAGGAGCTCCGAGAGCGAGGTATGGGAAAAGAGAGAGTGTTTAGCATGAAAATGCAATTTGCGTTTTTCAAAAGAGAAACAATGAATGTAAAATTAGCGGTTTGAAATGGCTGCGTTTTATTATGCAGATGAACGTATGCGATCGTGCTGATTTCTGCTCGTTTGAATCTGTCAAACGAGTTGCTTTGGCGAATTTGCTATCGATTTATGGATGGCGCAGGCGGTGCAATCTAATAGATTACAACAACAGTTAGTGACCGCAGAAACATGACAGAGATGAATATCGCTGACACAATTATGTATAAGGTTTGAGCTAATGATGCTATTTTTGGGACTGTATACACGAGCGTGCCAACAGAATGAAGAATGAGCGTCTGAAGGATCAGTTCACACAGAAATGAAGAATCTGTCATCATTTATTCACTCTCGTGTCACTCCAAACCTGTTTAACTGGAGAGCAGGATTTCTTAATAAGGTTCTTTTCTATGCAAAATCAGATCCTATTTGACACAGTGTTATTTTTGGATTATTTATATGCTGTTATAGTATTTAGATTTTGTTATTTATTTTCAGATTAAATTAGATTTTTTATTTTCTTATTTATATGTATTATTTAATATTAGGTTTTTTATTTATATATAGTTTTTATTTCAATCACTTTTTTCATACATTTTTAAAAATCGTATTTTAATTGATTTTATTATATATACAGTACTGTGCAAAAGTCTTAGGCCACTAGTATTTTCACCAACAAAAATGGTTTTAAGTGGGTTATTTCTATCTTTTGCGGTAGCGTTACATTTTGAGACCAGTGTTGTTATTATTAACCAACTTTTAAAAGATGACATTTTTAAAAATCAGTTTTGATAAACTAGGCAGCAATGTTAAAAACTAATATGAAATTACTAAAACTTAAACTCTGAAAATATACAAATGTTTTAATGTGTTTTAA
The DNA here is from genome assembly GCA_032359235.1 of Enteromius mattozi. Taxonomy (NCBI): domain Eukaryota; kingdom Metazoa; phylum Chordata; class Actinopteri; order Cypriniformes; family Cyprinidae; genus Enteromius; species Enteromius mattozi. The sequence goes on along the minus strand of JAUMHE010000099.1, from coordinate 3,998,812 downwards.
AGTGATATTTCAGGCAAAATATGAAGAATTTATTTCAGGAAATTCAGTAAGTAAATAATAAGAAAATCTTTTTTTTTTTTTGCCTGAGCTATCACTTTAAATCACATTATGCTAAAAAGACATTTTCCTATTAAATTTTAGTTTAACTTCTAGTAATCTTACTGTATGTGCTTTTGTCATTTTCATATTATTTTATACTTTCAACATTTCTATAGAGTTTTAATTTATATCTGTTTCCATTTTAGTCTTTTTTGTTATTTGCTAATGCAACATAATACAGTTTTTATCTAATACTTAATTGAATTTTAATTAACAACAACAATGTCTACTAGTTTAATCTTCAGTTGACAATAACAAAGTTGGCCTCAAAGAACATCCTAAAAGTGTCATAAAAGTAGTTTATATGCTCTATATTTCTGATATGGAGTCACATGAAGGCCTGACGTGAAGGTGAATAAATAACGAGAGAGTCTTCATTTTTGTCTGATCTATGCACACACAGAAGTACTCTTGCTTTGATGGCTCTTCCCACGAGACTGAGCTCAAATCTTTAGTCTAATGTTCCCTCAGCATCAGCGCTGACCCTCAGACATCTCAAGACGTGAACCCGCTCGTTACCTTGGAAACCAGGCTGGCTCGGTACGCTGCCAGGGCCTTCAGGTACTCCTTCTTTGCTGCTTCTGTTTTCCGTTTGTATGCCTGTGAGGAGACCAAACACAGCTGTGAATAAACACACACACACACACACACACACGTAATACTAGAAAATGAACAGTTAACCTTTGCTTTGCACCTGGTCAGTGTCATGTCAACAACTTTCAACCCCATGCATCTGAAACATACACGCTAGTTTAGCCTAAACTTACCAGCTAAAATCTAGTCCTCGGGCCTGTCTCAGTGGAGAAAAATAAACAAAACAAAACAATCTTGCTCTGTCTTGTTTTATCTTCAGTACAAATCAGTATATTATTTAGATTTTTTATTATTTTAAAAATAAATCTATACAGTTTTTTTAAAATGTTGGTTGAGAAACAAAATTAGATCACATAACGTCTTGGTTTCTTAAAATTAAGTGTGTTTAAGTGTGTACAAATCAGCATATTATTTAGATTATTTATTATTTTAAACATACATCTATAGTTGAATACATTTTTATTTCAATTTTGGTTTAAGTTATTTTGGTACTTCAAGGTAAACTAAATGAAAATAAGAAATGGTGCATTTTGCATTGAAAATTATTAATCTTGCATATGATATTTTATTTTATTCAAATATATAAATATTTTATTACTAAATCATTATTATTATTATTATAAATAATGAAAATAATATTTCATTATTTAAATATTTAATTATTTAAGTTTAGGCTTGTTTTATTTTAAGTAACCTATTATTATTAGTCGTAGTAGTATTATTTTTTTCTTTCTTTTTTTCAGTTCCAGTTTTAGCCTAAGATGACAATAAGATACCTGGCATAAAGCTAGTCATTGCATCACTTCGGCTTATTCTATTAAGATATTTGTTCTTTTTTCTTTAAGCATAATTACCAAGAAAATCATGTTTTACAGTGCATGGTGCATATGACTGTAAATGCAACTGTCATAATGCAAGTAAATTAAGTATATGCTTCAAACTAAATCATTCCTTCTGGGTTCACATCGAGGAGGTTGACGTTAGAAAAGCAGACAGATTTCTAAGTGTGCATCAAAGAAACAGCACAAAAGAAGAGGAGAGAAAAGGCTGGGGGTTGTGGAAGAGAAAGACTGAATTTACTGCAGTCTATGCAAACAAAGTGAATGAAATGCAATGCAGGCTAATGTAATTGCTTGTCAATCATTTCACCATCCTAGAATCACGCTTTCCATTTCTTTTTGGCAACAAGTGCAGCCAATTCCCTGTGAAACTGGGACGGACATCAGAATGATTTCAGCTGATGAGGGGAAACACGCTTTTAAAGCGCTGACAGAATACGTCACGCTGCTCCAGACACATCCAGACGACAACGAGACGACGAAAAGAAGTGTGACTTAACAAGTGGAATGTGGCTGAGGTCCCACAGGAAGAGAAAACACAAATGAGATCTCCTGAATATCCCAATATGGTCTCATAAACAATACTGAGATTACGTGGAGCTCAAACTCTTCCTTGAGATCTCACATCTGTCTCCTCTGGAGTTTAGGACACTTTATTTCAATATAATTTAAACAGTAAATCTATTTCCTCCCATTACAGTAATGGAAATTTAGGAGGAAAATGTGCCACATTTTTATGATAATAATAGTCACAATGCAAATAAATATTATTTAATATTACTTATAGATATAAATAAATAAATGAATACATTTTATAATGTAATTATTTTACATACATTAAGAATAAATAAATAAATGTCACAGTTATTCTATTTAACACATAAATAAAATAAAATAATAAAATAAAATAAATTCCTAGTAAATGTTTACTACAATAAATCATGTTTATTGCATGTTTATGTTTATTACAATAAAACAGCAAATGACACAAAATAAAAAATAAAAACAAAAATATGAAAAAAAAAAAATGATTAAAATAAAAAATTAAATTAACCAATAATTAAAAAAGTAACAAAGTAGTAAAACGTGCTTTTAGTCTAGGATTTACTTTAAAAAATATTGCTAGCAAATTACGCAATTTATTAAACAGAAAAATGACACAAAATAATAAAAACTAAATGTTCCCATAGAAATTACTAGTAACCTTTACAAATTATTACAATAAAACAGGAAATGATACAAATAAACCTGAAAATAAAAGAATGTAAAAAATAATAAAGTAGTAAAAATCAATCATTTTTATATAATAATAATTGTATTACAATAAAACTACAAATGAAACAAATATTTAAGTATAAATTAAATAAAAAATAAAATAAAATAAAATATTGCTCTAGCTTCACTTAAACCAACAATTAATCAACACTATGAAAATAACAGCCCCAAATCATGAAAACCTTCATGGAGCGTGAGTTTGTGACCTCGATGGTTAAATATTGAACGAGGTGGCATCGCTTTTTGTAGTAATGAACTCCCGAGGAGCTCCCAGCAGCTTTGGTTTCAAATTAATTTAACCTCCACTAATGAGTGGCCCTAACGACAGCAGCTCTTAAATAAATTACCATGCCTAAGGATTTCTAATTATTCCAAAGTGAGCGGATTCATTAGCAATTGAAGCCGTCAGAGAGGGAGCAGGTCGCTATGAATCAGGAGTAACGGAGCGCCCCCCGCAGAATTAGCTGTAATTGTACCTTAATGAAATGTTCTTGTTTGATAACCGCTTAATTATGGAAGACAATAACCGGCGAGACCCGCTGACACGGTGAACGGGCGTAAAGCCGGAGGGGAGAGAGATATTTGACAGAGAATCAGGACCCGAGTCAATCTGAAGAACGGCTTGATGCTTTCAGGATGAGAAACAACAAAAGACACGGACCCTTCAGACGAGAAAAGCTTGATAATTAATGAGGCCGACTCATGACGCTCCCAACGGAGAACAAGAGAACAAGATCATTATACACCAAGACTTATGACGCTCAGAAAAATGCCTGGGTCACATGACACGTCAGATTTTAATTACTGTGATGTACTTGATTACAAAAAAACACACTGGAATTTTACTTTTTTTTAAATCAGCATAAATTAAATAAATGCTTCTACACTGAAAACAAATGGGGTAGGATTCATTATAAAAGTAAATTTCACAATAAATTATAAAGGAACGGGATGTAACTAAATATATTATATATATATATATATATATATTACAGTGGATGATATCTAATACAGTGGATAAATACTACTTTTAATAATTTTAATAAATTTAAATAATATATTTTTCATATTACAGTAATGAAAATTTGGTGGAAAAATGTGCTAAATTTTTTATTCATTTATTTATTTATTATTTTCTTACTTTTTAATGAAATATGTCTGAAATATATCTGTACATGTTTTTGAGATTTACACATAAATTTAGGAGCAAAAGTAAAAAAATATGCAAATAATTACATAATAATATTAAAATAATAAATCAAATAAAATGCTAAAGTTAAAATGACATTATTTACAAAATGAAAGTAATAATAAATGATATTAAAATAATAAGATATAATAATCAAAAATTAATATAAAATAATACATTTAAATGTAAAAAATAAAAATATCTAAATATGACAATAATTAGAAATAATCTTAAAATAATAAGATAAAATAATGAATAAAATGTAAAAAAGAAAAATAACTAAAATAAAAAACCCACCCTGAAAATATCTGAAAAGAAGTGTTAAAAATAATGAAATAATGAATATAACAAAATACTAAACTAAAAAAAAAAACTAAAAACTAAAATACTAATGTAAATGTAAACAAATAAATATCTAAAAAATATTAAAATAATAAATTAAACCATTTTTTTTAAATGAAATAAAAGCTATACAAAGACTTGAGAATATAAGAATATATTCGCTTGTATATCTAATGTCTATCTTAATGAAGCGGGTGTGACTGGAGCTCTGGAGCTTCTCTAACCAGTAAATAAATGTTAGGGAATGAGTGCTTATGGCCTGCGGTTGAGAGGGTGGCTGGAATTATGCCTGATCAGCCACCACGGTTCTCCATCATTTAACATATTCATCATTCACATGACTGACAGGTCAGGGCCATCACTAAAAGAAATGACAGTCATCTATTGGAGCAGAGGCCTATCAATCATCCACTAATGGCCCTATCAGAGCGGCTCTTCACACAATACTGCGCTCTGAGGACCAGAAACATAACGCTGCACTTGTTTTCCTAGATTATGAGCACTAAAGCTCATCGAATATGGCCTTAGAGTAAAAAATAAAGACTAAAAACTGTTTTGTCACATTTACTTAAAAAAAAAAAAATCACGTAATAACATGAATAACACATTAAATATAAAAAAAAGTAAGTAAAATTGTAATACAAATATTGAAAAAATTGTTTTAGCATACAATTTACTATGAAATTGTTTCACTCAAAAACTGAAAATAAATTTGACAAATTACAATAAAAAAGAAAATGGCATAAATAAAAAGTAAAAAATAAATAAAATAATAAACAATAAAACAAAATAATTTATATTAAATAAGTACATTTTTACAAATTACAATAAAACAGAAAATTACATAAATAAAAAGTAAGAAAAAAAAAAAAAAAAAATATATATATATATATATATATATATATATTGATTTTTAACACTAAGGCTCACTGAATATGCCCTTAAGAGTAAAATATAAAAAAGTATAAAGAAAATGGTGTATAACTTTGAAACAATTTTCACTCCCAAATTATTACAATACAATGGCAAATAACACATGAAATAAAAATGAAATAAAGTAAACAATAATTGCTAGTAAATAAAAAATATTACAATGAAACAGCAAATGACACAAAATAAAACATAACATAAAACAATGTTTCCCTAGCTTCCCTTGATTACGAGCATGAGTAAGTGTGGGATTTACTTTGAATCTATTTTCACTCAGAAATGCTCAGTCAATTTTACAAATAATTACAATAAAATGGAAGTAACACTCTTAAAGAAATGCAACGTTTTGAAGGTAGATTAAAATCATGTTTTCTTGTAAAACGTACTCCAGTACTCTTTAGTCATTAACAGTATCAGAACCGTGCCTTATTGACTGATCTGAAAACACATGCTGTCTAAGTAGGCAGCTCACTAGGGATTGAAACAGAGCCGAACATGAAGGCACTGAAAGCAGAAGTTTGTACACGTCAGCAGCAGGTGATGATCTCAGAGAAAGATGACGTAACCAGCACTAATCAGAGAATTAAACACACCTTGGGACACGTCCTCATGACCTCGTCACCGAGGAACCATCCCAGAAGTCACCTTGTTATCCCAGATAAAGAAAAACGACAAACAGATGGCAAGGACAAGCCTTATTATGCTAGGAAACAAACCAAAGGCAGCCTGGATGTTTCCTCCAGCAGCCGAAGGGTTAAAATGCACAAACAATAAGATTTGGGAGAGCAGATGTCCTTGAGGGGAACTGAAGGGCGCCGGGTGATGGCTAATCTCGTATTCTCAGCATGATCGAATCACCAGGCAACAGATATAAATAAAAAGAGCCCGGGAAATGAGGAATTCACATTCAAGGGTGTCAGCGGCAAAATGAAGATTCATGGTGAAGAGGGGAGAGTGAAGGAGGCAAAAATTAACTGCAAATAAAAGGACACAGCAGCTCTCAGAAGAAGAAGAAAAGAAGGCGAGCGAGAGAAATATCAGCCGGTGCTCTGTCACCGAGGCAGGTGCTCTTATTTGACACGCAATCGCTGCCGTGTGTTATGGAGGATATGCTAAAAATACACACACACACGCTTCAGTTCAGAGCTTACTGTATACAAAGCTCATTACTGACACAAACACACACACACATTCCCAGAATTTCTCAACACAGATCGCCTGATTACAAAAACAAGCACAGACTCAGAAATCAGCCGTCATTAATATACATTACTACTCAAAGAAATCTGTTCTTTTTTATCAGTAAGAGTTCATTTAATTACATTCTTTCTACTCATCAAGTGATCTATCTATCCTTTATTTCATCTATACATCTGCTCAACTGTCTTTCTGACCATCCATCCATCACTTTTTCTCACTCTCTCCTTATTCATCCATCCATATCTCTCTCTGTTCATCCATCCATCTCTCTTTCTCTATCATCCATCCCTCTCCATCCATCCATCCATCTCTATATTTCTCTCACTATCTACTTATTTATCCATCCATCTCTCTCTCTGTTCATCCATCCATCTAACCATCCATCCATCTCTCTCTGTCTATCATCCATTCATCCATCCATCCATCCATCCATTTCTCTCTGTTCATCCATCTTTCCATATATCCATCTCTCTCTCTCTCTATCATCCATCCATCCATCCATCCACCCAATCATCCAACTATCTGTCCATCCAACAAGCATCTGACCAACAACTTTGCTTCTATCAACATCTGAGAAAGCTGGTATTTCACTGAAATGCTGTATAACTGAGACTCTTGAGCAAAGTCTTCTGAAAGCACTCACTTGCTTCTGTTCCTCTCCCAGACTGTCCCACATAGAGGCCACGATCTTGGAGACGTCTCCGAAGGTGGCGTTGGGGTTCTGGCCCTTGATGGCGGCCTGAGTGTCTCTGAAGAAGAGTGCGTAGGCTGAGACGGGCTTCTGCGGCTCGTTGGGGTCCTTCTTCTTCTTCTTCTTCTGAGGTTTGGGCTTGGGCTTCATCATATCAGAGGAGGGTCGCTTCTCTCCTGTGATCTGAAGGAGAAGAGAGAAATTAAATGAGTATTTGCCTCAACAAGACATGCAATTCAACAGAGACGTTTCACATTGCTGGAAGTCATTCTAGCTCAGTTTCTTCGACGAGCAGAGTATGAAAATGAAATATTAAATGAATGTGTTAATATCTAAGAGTTCTTCGACTGTCTACACCCACAGCCTGAGTCTCCCAGCATGCACTGCTCTTCCAGTCATATGCATGTTTGGCTATGCAAATACGGGTTGTTTTTTATCTGCAAACATCATGAAATAAAAATGGGATGCACTGAATTCCAGAATGCTTTCAGTCAAGCACCGGCGCTGTAATCTGCTCTGACAGCTCACGGACTCTCTTCAGAGCTCTGAAACATTGCGGCTGAAATTGATTTCTTAATGCAGAGAGTCCAGCAGACGTTGTTAATATCCCATTTGAATCAGTGCTGCATCATCTCATGTCTGATGCGCACTAATATGCGTTTCTTCATCTAAAACTGCTGTGCATTTAAAATCAAGAAATACAATTGCATTATTTAAACCGGTGGAAATGAGGATAGAAAAAGTGGTGGTAAGAAACAAAGGGACAATGCATCTTTGTCTTTAACAGGACTGAAAACACAGTTGAAGCAAACGAGTGAAAGAGGTTTCTAGGGCAGAACTTGATGGTTAGATAACATCATTCCCTCTCATCAGCATTTTCAATGTAGCAGAAAAAAAAAAACTAATTTGAAGAGAGGAAATGTAGCATGAAAGGCTGAATGATGCTCCATTAAAACAGACCACTGTATAATCTCCATACACGTCTGACTTTACATGTGATTTACATGATAATCATCATACGAAACAATATTAGAGTCATTAACCAGAGTCAAAAATCTGCTGTAAAGTTAACGTGAAATTAAAAAAATCGATTTGCTTTCTTAAAAGATTTGAGGAGCATTATAGTTAAATAAAACTGAAACTCAAAAATAAATAAATAAATAAATAAAGAAAATAAAAATAAAATGTTAACTGACATGAAATATAAAAAATATACATGCCAAGACAACATCATTATTTTAATTTGGTTAAATATGATATACTAAAATAACTAAAATGGAAATAAACATCTGTAAAGATTACATAAACATGCAAAAGAAATACTACAAATGACAAAAACACAACAAAATGCTAAAACTTTAACTAAAATTTAAATGAAAATTAAAAATAAAAATAATTTAAAATATTAATAAAAAATTCTTACTGTATCTTAAAGATACTACTAATATAACACTAGCTTTAACCCAGTCTATGAAACAAATACTCTTGTACATTTTTTATTATATATTAAAATTGGAACAAAATGACTCTCTCTTCTCAAAAGATGGATCAAAAATAGTGCTTATAGTCGTGTGTCCAAGTTTTATTTCAAACAAATGTTTGCCAGAAAAACTCAAATTTTTAAAAATGGAAATACATCAACATAAATAAACTTTTGCATATCCAAAATAAAGCTGTCAGTGTGAATTAATCAAATTGCATTCTAAAAATATAAATGTGAGCATACTGTGTGTGTCTCAAATCTATCATGAGATTTATGCAACAAAATACAGAGTGAGGTTTTGATTTGAATCAAATCCAAACATGCTGTCTGTACATTTTTTTTCTCTTTTGCACAGTGAATATGTTGAGTATGTAGTATAGTGCACTGGTGGCAGCACTGAGAATGCAATGTTCATTATTCATTGAGTTGTTTTGTGTTTGCATGCATTTTAGTAACATGATGAAGAGTGCTTACAGAGGTCCCTTACATGTGCATATTTCCAAACTAAAGGATTCAATTAATGCATGCAAAAGCACACGTTCACATGCATGAATATACAAAACATATGTCAAACACAAGCTAAAAAGCAGCACATGCATTCTGGAAACAGACTGGAATCCAGCCATTAAATGCTTTAGATTTATATACATCGAATTTAATTAAGCGCAAACAAACCCACATATGCTATCAATGAGCGCACGGCACATTCCAGAGGAAAATGAAATGCAGGATGGATGTGTTTGCATCGGTGTCACAGAGTTTAAATACATTAGCGTGCATTCAATGAGCAGAACTTCATTTCCACTAAAAGAAATACTTATGGGAATGAAACGTGCTAATTGTTTCTGTCGCCCAGACCAGGACTGAAATGCTTCTTTCGCTAGTTTGACTGGCTTTTTGAATCTACCCGGACCGGGTATAATTGCACCGGACTTTGTGCTGTGTTAGGCCGGACTCTTCCATAAGCCCGCTGAAGAACAATGTAATTTAAACATCATGTAAGTTAATTCACTCTTTGTGTTCTCCAATCCAATTAAGCATGCAGCGTCGCGATAATGAGGGATTTTGAGTTGCCTGCGCATTACATGCAACATTCAAATTAAATTCAAACTGACACTTCCAATAAAAGGAGAGGATGACGGACAAGCAGGAGTAATTGGTTTTCTGGGACAATGAAAATGAAAAGAGGGATAGAGAGGGAGAGCGAGAGAGAGAGAGAGAGAGAGAGAGAAACAGAGTAATGTTTTTGCCAACAAATCACAGGGAACAAAAGACGTCAAGATGTGAAGTTAAAATGCAGAGATTTGTAAACACTATTGAGGCGCACGCAAAATCGTTTGTTTTTAAATAAAGAGGGGAAATTATTCTCAAATCATTCTCAAAGCTCCTCTATAGAGCTGATTCCGGAAGTAAAAAAATCACAATCACAGATTTTTAAAGATAACATAAACCTTTCAAGAGAGAGCTGTGGTGAGATCGCTGATGATATATGATCCCGTGGCCAATGTGATTTCAACTTTGCTTGTGTAACCAAATTCCTAGTGACTAACCATCCTGCCTATAACTCTGATGAGAGAAATCCACCAATCAGGGGAGCTTTAGTTACCATAGAAACGGAAATAGAGGCAAAAGAGCTACTATATATAGATTAAAGACTATTCTGCTCACCAAGGCTGCATTTATTTGATTAAAAATACAGTAAAAACAGTAAAGTTGCTAAATATTTTTAACATTAAAAAATTTTGTTTTTCATGTGAATATAGGTTAAAATTTAATTTATTGCTGTGATCAAAGTTGCATTTTCAGCATCATTAGTCCAGTCTTCAGTGTCACATGACTAATTATTATCAGTGTTGGAAACACAGATGAACTGCAAAAAAACCCTTCAATCTTTTGTAACATTATCAATGTCTTTGCTGCCACTTTAAATTAATTTAATGCATCAGTGATGAAAAGTCACTAATGCTTACAACACACTGTAATTACTAACATCAACTAACAAATAATTTTTACAGCTCATATTAATCACGGTTCACAATAATTACCACATATTTGTAACATTTTGAGTTGTATAAATTGATGCTGGTTAATATGTTATGGAAAAACACGAATTAACAATGTATTTTATATACACATTTATTATACACAAAACTTGCTTTTCTTAATAAGATTTTTTTTTGTTCAGCTAAATAATCTGCCAAATGAGTAAGATAAATAATCTTACTTCAAACAGAAAACAAGATTACTTTGCTTACTCCATTGGCAGATTATTTTGCTTGTTTAAAGCAAAAACTCACTTTATGTTGAATTGTTTATCTGTAAAAAAGACTTATTTTTGGCAAATAAGCAACACAAAAATCTAAGTAAGAGAAGAATTTGTGCAGTGTATTTAGAAACCAACATCAATCTCGATGAATAAACGCTATAAAAGCATTGCTAGTTCATGCATTGCAAAAATGCTTTTCTTACATTGATTTTTTTGTCTTGTTTCCGGCCAAAATATCTAGAAATTCTTAAATCAAGAAAGGATTTTCTAAGTAAAATTTATTGACTTGATTATTGAGCTTTCCCCACTGGCAGGTTTTTTTTGTTGCCTCTTTCAAGTGAAAACTCACTTAACTCAAAACAAGACACTAATTTTGACTTGTAATCTATTAATACTTTAGAATAGGTAACACTTGTTAACTATTAACTTCAACATTTCCTTTAATAATCTTAATTTGCTGCTTATTAATAGTTAGTGCAGTAGTTGTTAAGTTTATGCATTGTGTAGGATTAGGGATGTAGAATAAGACATTAATATGTGCTTAAGTAGCACTAATAAATGGCTAATATTCTAGTAATATGCATGCTAATAAGCAACTACACTGCAAAAGCATATTTTCTAGCTTAGATTTTTTGTCTTGTTTTCAGCCAAAATATCAAAAAAATTCAAGTAAATCAAGAAGGATTTTTAGACAAGTAAAATGAAGTGAATGTTTGCTTGAAACAAGCAAAATCAGAAAACAAGATTACTTTGCATAACTTATTACTTAATTTTGATATTTTGGCTGGAAACAAGACAAAAAGTCTAAATAAGAAAAGCATTTTTGCATTGCATTTATAAATCAGCATCAACTTCGAAGTATAAATGCTGTAAAAGCGTTGTTAGTGCATGATACCAAGTGCATCAGCAAATGCTTCTGTAAAGTGTAACCAAGATCTCAATCTAATCAGAAAGTGCTGCATTAAATATGGTGCAGTTTCGAGCTGTTAAATGCCAGCGCTTCGCTGTTCTTGTACCTTTGAGTGGTACTTTGCTTCCTCTTCCTGGGCGGAGCTTGAGGGAGAGGGCGTGGCTGACTGACTTCCTGACGATGACGGGGAACCGTGAGTAAAGGAGCCTTGGCCAATCTGAGAGCTGAGCTGGGACAGGGCACTCATGGGATGGGGCAGTATCCGGGCAGATGGGTTTATCATGGGGCTGTGACGGGGGTAATGACTGCCCGCCTGCCCCGCAAACATCGGCATCTAGGGTGAGAGAAGAACACCAGACTTTACTAGGAGGAATTTTGAAGCGAAATAACCAATTGAGGCCAATCTACAAAGACACTAGTTTCTTCCCTCACCCTTTGAAGCGGCCATCAGATTACCGGTGGCTAGTTTAGTCAACTCTATAATGACTTTTGCACTACAAAGCGGATCTCTTATCGTTCACTCGAACGCGTACTGTACAAAGCTGTGCCGAATCACAACGCATGTGAACCCTGGGGTTTTGAAAGTGTCCTGTATAGTTTCAACCTGACTTCTATCATAAACAGATTAGAGAGAGATCTAGATAGATAAGCGTCATTTACAGTAAGTCATCAACCACACTCCTCTCAGCATGAATTTCAAAGCTACTTCAGAAAGCCACAGCGCCATTGGTGCTCGACCCGGAAGAATCCCAGAGCAACCACAATAGTGACTTGACAACTAAAAACAACAGTACAAGTTCACCACATGATACCTTCACATGAGCTAAATAAACCATATATGAAGAAACGGTTATGAAAATGACCATATATAAAGCAAATACCACTTGTATGCACAGAAACCGCTAAGAATGAATTGTGGCTGAAATGCAAGTTCTGGTGTATTTCAGTGCATTTAGGATCTGGTTAACTGTCCTGCACTAAAAAGCAATGCAACTCCTTATTTTGCATACATTAGTATTATCATACAGTAAAGCAAACACCCATTTATATACAGTGTATAGAGGAGAATTCACTATGCAGTGCGTTTGCATCTTGCAATTGTGCATCGTTATTTAGCCCCAGTCAAACTTGATAGGTGTTTAGTTAATAAAATGCACAACCATGCAACTCTATTCCACACATAAGAATTATTGAAAGTATTTACATAAAGCAAATTCCATTTGTACTGTATATACAGAATGAATTGTGTCTGAAATGCAAATAGCATAGGTCGATTCTAGTGGATTTTAGTGCATTTTTCACTACAATGCATATACATTAGGATTATGATAAAGTACATACAGTAAAACAAATTCCACTTTGAGAATTTTCTAAGAATGAATTGTAGCCGAAATGCAATTTGCATGCCACAATTCTCCATCTTGGAACTATGTATCCTGCTAAAACTATTTGTGAGTTTTTAGTTAATAAGACACACCATTTTGCATGGAAATACTATGCATAATGCTTTTTACGCACATTTAACCATACTGTATATGCAACAAAAGCAATATCTACAATATCTAGAAGGGAATTCACAAAGAATAAATTGTGGCCGGAATGCAATTTGCATAGTGCAAATGCATTTCAGTGCATTTAGTTCATGGTTAAATTTTTTGCACTTGTCTTTTATGCATCACTATTACCATACATACCATATATAAAGCATATACACAGAGAGAAATTTCAAAATTAATGAAAAAAACTGTCCGAAATGCAATTTTTTCATGGTGCAAATCTACATCGCTATTTTAGTGCATATAGCACCTTTTTTGGCTAACTGTGGGTGTTTACTTTATAAGATGCAGGATTTTGCAACTGAAATGCCACACATGGTGATGCAACCCTTTATTTAACATTCATTAGTATGCAATTTGCATGGCACAATTCTCAATCTTGCAACGTGCATTTAGCACCTTTTAAACTTGATTGTGGGTGTTTAGTTAATTAGACACAGGTTTTTTCGATGCTGATATTCCATGCAGCCCATATTTTATACACATGTGTACCTTTCTATCCCAAGCATAAAAAAGAACAGACAGACACTCTTTGATGAAGCCAGGCACAGCTAAATCAGTTAATTTGCTAAAACTGCAGCAGTTCTCATTTCTCTCCAATCCCAAAATCCTCTCGAACTAAGCATCTGTAACTCGTGTATTTTAATATTTCACCATGTTTCATTTCCACCGCCGCTCTTCAAAAAGCATCTCATCAGGAGATGTGAGCGGATGTCGACGGCAGGCCTGCGAACGGATGTATTCATTTACACATAAATAGGAATACTTAGCCAACCACGAATCAAAACGAAATAGAAATGGAGGGAGAAAGTTGATGAACCAGCATTTATTAGCGCCATGCAACATTCACGAGCTGAGCTGAATTAAACATTACGAATCAACTGTGTGCTTTTAAGATGATTAATGAAGTCGGAGAGGTCTGGGCCGAGCAGCTCTTGGTAAACATTACCGTAACGGCTGTGATCTTAGCGAGAGCTTGTAATAGCGCTAATTAACCTCTCAAGACTTGCTAATAGATGAAATTTAAAATGAAAGAGCAAGAAAAATGCACAGCTTTCTGTCAACGCAGATGAATTAGCCTGGAAATCTACAGGACATAGCAGACCCGAAACAAAGGCTTTCCTCATTTAGACGGTTTTCAGAACTCCGGTACTCAACAGCCCGTCCGAAAGCAGCCCAAACACAACCTCCAACCTCAAATCAAATTTCAGCAACACCATTAGTTCAATTTTCAAATGCAGCGAAGTAGCTTTAATGTTTGAGAGAGAGGGAGAGAGAATCCATTAATTTTCCATTTTCCGTGGAGTTGCTCTTTAAGGGCTTTCACAAACCAAGAAGCATTGAAAAACCAATTAATCAAACATGAATGGCCTATCATAGCGACGGCAACCCCATTTCCATAGCAACCGCTGCCGGCCAAGAGCATCACCCTGTTCTTTAATCTGAGTGCCGAACACACAAAAGACAAGAGAGAGAGAGAAAGAGAGAGAGACGGCCGGCGAAGCCAATGGGCTCATTGAGTGAATTTTCATATTACGGACAAATTCTGTGATTGGAACCTTTGTTGGGACAAAAGGTAGCAGGACGACTCTGCGAAAACCACCAATCTATCACAGTCTATTCTCTCTCTCTCGCTCGCTGAATAATTTATGCTATTTGTTTCCAAACCATCATTGCAGAGCCGTCGTCTCGTTTGAAATTCTGAATATCATTTCAGTACTGTTGACTAGAATTACTGGCCCGTATTTTGTGGAGAAAAGTAAAAGCAGAATGCAGTGTATAAATGCACTCAGTAATAGTGTTTTCTTCAACAGGGATGTGCTAAATACTCTGCCACACGAGATGAAGTCAGATCGTTGGCTGTAACATCTCTTAAAATCAAGAACTATTCTCAAAGTAAGCATCTGTGGCTGTTGTATTTTAATGTTTCGTTTCCATTGCCGCTCTTCCAAAAGCACCTCAAGAAAATAACCATGTCTTTTAAGTTCAGTTTATATATTACACTGCGGAAGTTATGTTTTATGAGAAAATTGTATTTCAGTCGTTCATGTGCAATGATGCTTTGCAATTATTTGTGAAATTTGCTGGCAATGTCTCAATAAAAATGTCTTTCTGTATCAATTTTTTTTAGATGTACCTTTAAAATATATAAAGGGATTTTAGCTCAGTTTATTGGTAACACTTTACAGTAAGGCTTTATTCATTTAAAATTAGTTAAAGGCATTAATAAGCATGAACTAATCATGAGAAATGCTTCTAAATTTGGAAAAAACAAAGGTTTATAAACAAGTGTCATTCAAAAATTGCCAAATTTCACATTTAGTTACTAAAGAAATGGCATATTACACATTTAATTAAACATGAAAAAAATGTAAAGACTGAAATAATATTTTCTTGTAAAGCGTAATACACTAATCCCTGCCTTATTTACAACTTTAAAACCTTTTTTTTTTTTGTTACAGTGAAATGCCATTTTTTTACATTTTAACATAACAGATTGAAATCAAAGCTGCATCTGTTAATATTAATTAATGCCAAGCAAATGCATTTTTATGATCTAAGGTCATCAAGATGAATATATAATGTGAAAAAAAATATATTGCTCATTGTTAGCTGCATTATTAATGCATTAACTAAAGTTAACTAATAGGACCTTACTGTAAAGTGATTTCAGTTTATTTAACACACTTAAAAACGGACCACACTGCTTGCTTGATTAATTAGCAAGATTAACTAAACGATAGCACAACAAACAATCAAACACATATCAATTAAAACAGCACCTAGTACTGAAAAAAATATGCTTTAAGAGGTTTAATAACTTATATTGAAGGATATAATCATCATTATTTACTGTCTTCGCAGAGGCTAGGGCACCGTTTTGTCTTTTATTTTAACATTAGGCTTTTATCATTTCTTTCACACTATAAAGCCATTCCTCTCATATTTCACATTAAATAAGCTATTTCCAAGCAAAGAAAATCGTCAAACGAGTGAGCGTTTTGTGAGAGCGTGCCTGGCCCTGTTATTCCAAACCACATTTGCTTTCAATTTATTTGGAGTCACGGTTATAATCAAAAGAATAAAGACGTGCACCTTCAGCAAACGACTTCTCTCTTTACCGTCAATTTAGACAAAGCATCGAATCGTTAAACAAACAATATATTGTCTGCTGCCTGCTTACTGCACATTTAGATGACATATTGAATATTTGTTTTTAATGCCGTCTGTTTGCAGAGAGACAGAACGAGAGAAACTGATCAATAAGTGAGAGTGAGAAAGAAAACATGTGAGTGAGCGAGCGAGCGAGAGAGAGAGTGATGGGTTCAGGCTATATAAAGCAGGTTGGATGGCTGTACAAACATCATGAAACAGTCTCACAAAGGTTAGCGGTTGCCATAGGTACTGTATGCTAATTACTAAATGGTATAATCCTTGATAGGGGGGATGGTGATGCTGCTCGGACCGGGCCATGTGACTATATTTATCTTGTTTATTGGCGGGAATGATTTATGTTACCTACATGTGAAGAAACATGCACTTATGGAGTAAGACACGGAGATGGATACTTAACTTATTATTCTTAAAACAAGATTATTATAAGTATATTTGTAAAAACAGATGACTCTATTTTCTACAAGTTGCAAAAAACATGTTTTTTATCGTGTTTTTTTACTTATATATATATATATATATATACTTTTAAGTGTTTTTTAACTAATGCTGTCAAATGATTAATTGCAAATCCAAATTGCATCCGAAATAAATGTTTTAGTGTCCATATGTTTGTGTGTTGTGTATATTTATTATGTACTGTTTATATTAGTTCTGTCAAGCGTTTAATCAAAATAAAAGCTTTTTTTTTTTTACATAATATATGTCCGTGTACGGTGTATATTTATTATGTGTATATAAATACACACATGTACAGCATATATTTTGAAAATATTTACATGAATTTACATGTATATATATATATTTATATTCATATAAATTATATTAAATAGAAATATTTTTCTTCTATAAACCTAACATATTTTTCTTAAATATATACATGTATGTGATTGTATTTATATATATACATAGTAAATATACACATTATACACACATATATTATGTAAACAACTAATTATTTTAGATGCGATTAATCATTGAAAGCACTATTTTTAACCTTATCAACTCTACTGCAGTTTAATTGAAATTAATTGGAATGGACAATGAAAAAACATGATTTTTGAACATTTTTACAAATGGATTTATTTTGTTTTGCAAACAAAATCTTTATATATTTACTGAAAAGTGAGAAATTTATTCTTAAATCTAGTAAAAACAATTTCTATAAAGCCTCATTTCTAATGCACCCATCTGGACTGATTTTGATCAAGTACGCGTCAGAATAACTTTGGTCATATCTCCAGATGAACTCTTACTGAAGCAGCTCAACTTTACTTGATTCTCCATCAATCATTTTCTAGAAGAATCTGATCTTCAGGATCTTTTGAGGAGCTTTACTTTCACTGTTCCTCAGCGGAGCAATGATCTTCACAAGCCTCCAAAACATCTCACATCTTCTGAGGAGCCTTTATTTCTTCATCTCTCAATCAGTCTCATCTTACTGAGACATATTACTGGAGATATAGAGCGATGACTGATATTTAGATCATTTTACGTAAGTGCCTGTTGTACTTATATAAAGACCTCACTGATTTACATCACAAGCATCAGAATCTCATCATATAAATATCAGCATTTGCACAAAATATTCGAGTCTCTAAATGAGCAGTAATAGCCTGACGCACAATTATGCAAGCTTTTTAATATTTTGTCTAAAGGTTCAATAAACTGTTTTTTAAAATTAGCCTGTTATTTCATATGTCAGGCTTGACAGGGTTAAGCTTGTTTTTCTAACCTCCTGAGCAATTAGTTTTGTCTCGTTTTAACCATTAAACGTTCGATTTCTCCAGCAGAAGGCCTTCATTTTCCTTCTCCAGTAAATGCATTGTGTTTTAATGATGCTGAAATGTTTATACTGGAAAACAAGACAAAGTACTGATTAAGAAAACGTTTTTTTTTTGTTTTTTTTTTTTGCTGTGGGAAGCGTTTAAGACATGCATTGAGCAGAGAGTCTCTGTTAGGAAACTTCATTTCCTGCTCCTCTGTTGTGTCTCCAGCTCTTTGTACTTGCTGTTCATCACAGCCAAATGGAGTCCAAATAACAACCACCATCCAATTATGAGCTTCACACTGAGCATGTGCAATATCTCAACACTACTGTGTGTGCGACTGGACTAATGCTTTACCTCCAAACCAGAGTAAAGAGACGTTTGATGTCACGTTTGTTAAATATGCCATCATCATCATCTAAAGTACAGTCTCTTTCTGGATGTGTCTTTCAGTGACTGACATCCAGGTTTTCGAAAAGTACACCGTTCTAGAAAGTTGTAGGGTGTTTTGCATGAATTATAATGCGTTATCAGTCTAACCTGTGACATGAATTACTGCTACAAGAAAGAAATTGTAGCCAAATTATCATATATGCAGCTTTGTGTGACAATTGTTCGGGTTACAGAATAATTCAGTTACATTGGTTTCTGGCTGCGCTCAGAATAGCCACTTCTGAAGTATGTAGTATGCATACTACACTGCTGTGATTTTCGACAGCTATGTTTATATTGAACTGAATTGGATTAAAAGCGCACATGTGAAAAAATAAAAATGCATGAGTTATTTCTAAAAAGCTCCCTGAATTTACCATGTGTATAAATAATGGTGTTTGTCAAAAAGATTTAAAAGTAAAATCTAGTGTCAAATGATTGATTGCATCCAAAATAAAAGTTTTTATTCACATAATATATGTGTGTGTACTGTGCTTATGATTACGTGTATATATTTATGTGTATATTTTGAAAATATACCAAACAACACTAAATATATATATATATATATATATATATATATACACACATATATGCATACAATAAACATAAACAGTATATTCATACATGTCATGTAAACAAAAACATTTATTTTGGATGCAATTTATCACAATTAATCGTTTGACAGCACTAAAAAATTACTAAAAACTGTTTTATTATTCAAATAAATCTGCAATAAAAAAACAAATAAATAAAAACAAATAATTAGATGAAAAAACTAAACTTAAAAGGCTTAAAAAACACAAGAACTCAGTAAAAATAAAAATACAGTATAAAAGTTGAAGTTCTAAACTAAATTTAAATAAAAATAACCATTAAAAAATAAATGAAATGATAACAGCACATAATAAAATTACCAAAACTAAAATAAGTTAAAATGATAAAACAAAATAAATAAAATAACAAAATTACTAAAAGTTAAACTGAAGTATAAAAATATCACTATAAAGTTTAAGAAAACATAATATAAAAATATAAAAGCTAATTGAAAATATATTATGAATATTAATAATAACAGCATATAAATGACACTGGCTCACTATTGCCTATTGCATTCTGTACACAGCCAAGAATCAAGGCCATCAGTGCTTGGTCACAAACCCTAAAATAGGTCACAGGTTTGATCTGACAGAAAGAGAGAGAGAAAAAGACTTTGCAAAAATAATTAAATGCAACTAATCATGCATAGCTGGTAAAAAAAAAAAAAAAAAAATCAAAAGGGCAAAGCTGTTGATGTGCAGGTGCACAAATATACCTGTCAACTAAATAATATAATAATGCAAGCCGTGCAATTCATAATGTCATGAATGCATCTGAGCGTGTGGTGCTGGGAGCTTTTCATAACTGACTCTGAGTCCTGAAGCACAAGTGCTGCTCAAGGCATGATGGGAAGGCTCTTTCTCGCCCGTGGCTCTGATTGGAGACATCTTGTTGGGAGTGATGGCTCACTCCACGCAGGTTCACAGTTGCTATTGTAAAATCACAGAGCGGTTAATTGAAACAAATGACTATAATAATAGAACATTATCCCGGCAGGCTCGGGGCCGTGGCAGCTTTAATTAGCCGAGCGCCGGAGACTGATCTCTCGCTCTCCAGCCGTAAACACGAGGAAATCTCATCCAGCTCTGGCCTCGCTGTGACTCTTGTTCTCCTCGAGGCTCTGCCCGCCGGGGTCATTCAGAACAACGCTCCCGGTGCTAATAAGAGCGGCGTTTATAAATCATACGCTGCTTAAATCTGTAAGCAAACGCAACCTGTCGTCCCCGAAGACGAGCCAGCTTCATCTCCTCAAGTGTCTCCGACTCAACA
Source organism: Enteromius mattozi (assembly GCA_032359235.1). Classification (NCBI taxonomy): domain Eukaryota; kingdom Metazoa; phylum Chordata; class Actinopteri; order Cypriniformes; family Cyprinidae; genus Enteromius; species Enteromius mattozi. Next base: position 3,978,194 of record JAUMHE010000099.1, on the reverse strand, counting down.
TCAGCTGCTGTTCACAAGCGCTTTATTTCATTGCTCACCAAGGCTGCATTTATTTGATTAAAAATACAGTAAAATGTATTAAAATTGTGAAATATTTTTATAATTCAAAATAGAGAAGTAAATGTATAGTAAAATATAATTTATTTCTGTGATCAAAGCTGAATTGTCAGTATCATTACTCAAGTCTTCATTGCTGAAATCTTTTAAAATATAGTACATTTCTTAACCGTTACTTTTGATCAATTTAATGCATCTTTGCTGAATAATAATAATTTCAATTACTTCTTTCAAATATTATATTTGTATTTGCATGTTACAGTATATAATGAATATTTATATGTTTTTTAATAAAATGATTCGTTATATTACTATAAAATATGATTAAAATATGTTTTTATGTTATACAATGTTTTTCTGAATATTAATTTCCTTTAAAAAATTATGTTACATACATTTTTATTATTATATAACATATATATATATATTTAAACAAAAATATTAATTAATTTATATATATATATAATATATGTTAAAATATAGTTCTACGTATTAATTTCTTTGAAAAATGCCAAAAATATCACATACATTTTTAATATCATATAACCAATAATTCTAAGTATTATTTTATTTACATAACATATATAATTTTAGTTAACAATCTAGAAAATAAAACTTAAAATAAAAATAAAAATAAATGTATTCTTTTTTTCTTTTCTTTTGTTTTTACAAAAACCTGTTTAGCAAGACCCACTGTGTGAAAAACACAATAATTGTTGCTAATATTAATTGCACTCCCAGCAAAAGAATGCTAAACGCATATGATTGACCAAATGCTGTTTTGATGCTGACACATGGACAGATGAGCCGATAGCATTGCCATGTTGTTTTTTTCCAGACGTCTAGATCTGCAGTATAGAAACATCTCTAAAAACCACAAAAATCCAATTTAGACTTCATGGGGTCTTAATGTTGGTAACATTCACGAGAGGAGGAGACTGCAGGCAACAATTGAAATAATTTGATTGGACCTTTATTTCATGGCCGGGACAGTTTTATTGCATTATATTCCAATTCAATTAACTGGGATGTAAATCCGAAGCGAGCAGCGAGAGACGGAGAGAGAGAGAGTCGTTCTGCGTGTTCATTACGACACGCAAACAGACGTGTTCATGTGAAGCCCACAGATCGGTGCGGGCCAAAACAACTCGTTTACTTTCATGCCTTTAATAAGCTTCTGCTGCAATACGGTTTAACATGTGAGCGAGACGAGACCAAAACAAACAACACCAACACGCTGACAAACAACGGCTTTCACAGAGACGCTTTGTTGCATGTCATGTTCACGTGTGTGTGTGTGTGTGTGTGTGTGTGTGTGTAATGAGGCTAACACTAGCTTCAGGACGGTCAGCGTTTACTGCCTCAGCGGGACACAGCACAGCAATTACACACATGATATCAGCATTCGACTGGTTTTACAATGAACACGATCTGAAGAAGAAAGACAGGCGTTCTGATCTTAGACAGCATTTTGAGGCATCATTTTTTGATGGTATTATTACCTCTAACTAAACTATTACAAATCGAAATAAAACAAACTTAACTAAAATGTAAATATTGGATCAGTTTGTTGTACTTGTTTTTTGAAATAAAAATTAATAGAAATTATATTAGAATAAAATATAAAAACTTGATCCAAAAATTATAATAAATAGTAATAAAACTAATTAATATATTTTAAATATATTATTTATTCAACAATTAAACAATTATTTATTATTATTTTTATTATTCTAACAATAAAATATAACAAGTATATATATATTAGTAATATATTTTTGTTGAAATTCTTAAGCAATAATAATAAATCATTTAAATAATAATGTCTAAAAATCAACAAAAAAAGCACATAACAATCACAAAAATTTAACTGTAAAAGTAAAGGTTTATAAATACTGTAAAAGTACATATCATAAATCATAGAAATAATAAAAGACTGATAAAAGAACAACAGCAGTAATTATTAATCTCTTTTTGATTAGTTGATCAGATTATTTTATTTTTTTTATTATTATTAAAATACAAAATAACAATTTTAACATCAAAATCATATTTTAAAATGTAAACTTTTTATTTAAATTTATATTTGTTATGTATTTATTATTATGTAAAAACAAACAATATTTTGTTTCTATTATGTAAAAGTACTAATATTTTGTTAATTTTTTTTTAAATAAAAGTATGCAGTATGCAGTAAACTAGTATTCCACTCTGAAGCAAGACTAAAACACCAATTAAGAACCCTGTACAACGGGCCCTTAGCAGACAGCTGCCTATTTAGACGGCAGACAGTGAGGAGCTGAGTAGGTTTGTGGAGAGAGCGTATATATTTCCAGGCTCATCTCCTTCTCTCCTCGTTTCAGCAAGTGGAGTTTGACATGACAGCTCTGAAATGGCTTTGGAAGAAGAGAGACGGCCGTATCAACACACGAAACAGACAGAAAGACAGAACATTTCTACTACATCTAATGAGAAACCAAGCCTGCAGTCACACTCACACACACACACCCTCGGCGGGGTGTCGCGGCAACAATTAGGTTCGTTTAAGGATGATTAGTAAGTGTGTTAACTCTTCACACATGCTCGGCACGTGTTAGTGACAGCGGAGCGGCTTTTTTTCATAATCCAAACCCCTGCTATCTCAAATCCGTCTGCAGCGCACTTTATGCTTTCTATATCTGTGCTGGAGACACTTTCTCATGTAAAAGAGTCGAGAACAACTGACTGATGATAAACTAAAGCAATAAGCCACATTACAGCTCTTTCAGGTCTCACATGTTTCTGACAGAAATGAGAATCAACTGAAAGCAAATTGAGACTTTAATGTGTTTTCTTTAGAGTTTCATATGTGCATGAAATCATTAGTGATCTGACCTGCATATTCAGATTCATTTTATTGATCTATGCTTAAAGTATATGACAAATATTGACTCGCTTGGGTGTATTTTTACTCAATCCTTAAAATTATTTTAGGAAAATCAAATAAATAAAATTGAGAATCAGGGTTGTTATAGTTAACTAAAACTACAAATGATCCATAAAATAAAATAAAATAATAAAATAAAATACCATAACATTTAAATAAAGTGTTACTTGAAATAAAATAATCTGAAATAAAGTCAATTTTTAAAAAATATATATTTCTTTTATTTAATCTACATTTCATTTAAGAACTACAGCCCTGTTTGTCACTTTTAATTTATTTTTATTTCATCAAATAAATTAAAAGTGAACTGAAATTATTATATTACTATTACAAAAAACACTGTTGTTACTTGAAAAAAAATCTAACATATTATAACATAATATATAAAGTGTTTTATTTTTTTTTTAACTAATAAAAATCACAAAACAACACAACAATACCCACTGAAACAAACTAAAAAATATTACAAATAAAACTTAAAAAAAAAAAAAAACTATTCAAATTGTTAATAAAAACTATAATATTATCTCAATTATATTAAAATATCTCAACTAAGTCTCAACTAAGAGCAACAGATATCAGATTTTACGTCAAAACAGCAAATGATCTGACCTGTTTTTATCTCTCCTTATTTTAGGAGAACGATTTGAGACAAAGTCTGTGGATCTGTGAAAGAGCATCATCTGAGCAATATTCCTGCAGTTTCTCCCCGTCAGCTGATGTGTGTCCAGATACATGCAGCGCACGGGAATACGGACGCGATTTCATGCTTTGATAAGATATAGAAGCCAGTGACAAAATGAGATACATAAAGCAGGCCTTTATCAGCCATGCTGGTTTGTGCTGTATCAGACAGACACCTCCTGCTTCCCTTGCTATCCTCTCGTAAGGACATTATGAATATACTATAGATATGCTGACTTCAAATCAAATCACTTTGTTTCTAAGCAACAACTGATGTCCTTCCCAATAGTGCTTCTCTTTTTCCAGCAAACAATGAGACGACAATGACTAAACAAAAGCAGACAATAACACTGACAACGCATTAAACTCGCCCCGAATTACTCATATGTCACATCTTTTGGAGTTTTTGCCTATTTAAAAGTAACTTTATATACACTCTCAGAAAAAAAGGTACAAAAGTTGTCACTCGGGCAGGACATTTTCAAAAGATACTGAAATGTACCATTTAGGTATGAATATGTGCACTTTGGGTACAAATATGTACTTTTAAGGCACTAAAATGCAGGCTTTAGGGGTAAATAAGGTACTTTTTTGAAAAGGATGCTGTTCCAGTGAAGCATTTTGTACCTTTTTTTCTGAGAGAACATAATGAGAGGCTCTGCAAGATGTGGTGTAAAAGATGATAGATTAGAAATAAAACATATGTTTATAGTATAATTTATACGTAGCCTTATATTGTATATGACTGAATGCTATGAAAAATATGATGTAAAAGATGCTAGTGGAAATAACACAATAAGAATATATAATTCAACATAAATTATAGACATGTAGACATTAAGTTAAATGAGTGTGTGTGTGTGTGTGTGTGTGTGTGTATACACCTACACAATTCTAAAACAAAAATGTATGTATAATATAAAAAATAAGTTAAATTATTTAATGTAAATAACAGATGCATATATGTACATAAATTTTATTTATTCTTTATTTAAATTCTCTCTCTCTCTCTCTCTCTCTATATATATATATCATAGCATAGAGAGAGAAAGAGGAACATAACATTACACATAATTACATGTAATTACGCACACACACTCACACATGTTGTGTTTCCATGTTTTCTGGGGTCTCTCCATAGGTGTAATGGTGTTTATACTGTACAGACTGTATGTG